>CM040760.1:23848601-23886101 GCA_022829145.1 Albula goreensis
ACTCTCACTGCGTTTCATTTGAAATTAAACTTCAAAAAATACCAAAAAAAAAAAAACACACTGAGGGATCTTCTCCTTCACAAGTGAACGGTAGTCGCATAATGTAGTGAGCACTGACTGATGCTCCTCAACGTGTGCTTTTTGAATCAGGCGTTTTCAGAGATGGGGGTGAGGGTGGGGGTTGGGGAGGGGGTCATGGGTTTGGCTCAGTCGATCTCCCTCACAACAGCAAGTTGTTGTTACGGAGGTGACGGAGTCGGAGGAGCTGACAGGTCATAGGCCCGATCAGAACCTTACCAGACACATCCGTCCAATCATTCCTTCTGGAAGTTCCCCTTCCTGGTTTGTCCAGCATCATGTTTTTTTTTTTTTTGGGAGTCGTTTCTTTGTCCAGTTCCACTGTCATGCTCAGAAACATTTCTCTTTCGCGTCGTGGCGGCCTCAGACCCCTGACTTGCTGTCTCTCATTGGCCCCTGTCACACCTTAGACACACTGACACACTCACCGGGCAAAAACATCTCCACCCTAGGCCTCTTGCTGTGATTGGACGCCACACTTTGTACACCTGTTTGTTGATTGGATCATCCAAATTTGAGGAGCATCTCCCCTCAGATTCAGGGGGTCAAGGCATGTGTTCATGATCATTCTCAGGGTGGGACCGCTGATTGGGGATCAGTTTTACCCTTTATCTCACAATTGATAAGATCAGACTATGGACGGGCGAGAACTGATCCGAGATCAGCACTCCTGCACCGACACCATTTATGAACACAGTCCCCGTGAATTCAAAGGGAGATTTATGAAAACGGGTCCTGATCTAGGATCAGTTTTGCCCTTAATTTTACAATAGAAAAGGCTAGGTTATGAACATGGGGAACTTGATCCAAGACCAGTGCTCTATCTGTCATTCAGGGTTAGATGTGGCTTAAATTCAACGGTTTTTGCGTTGGTTGTTGGCGATTGGTGGTTATGTAAGCCTGTGCATACAGAGCCCCCGCCCCCCCTGTCACCCTCAGCCCAGCTACAGGTAGGTCAGTGGCCAAGACCCCCCAAGAGAGGTCATTTTTGGGTATTTATGGATGTGGAAAAGCCCTCTCTGAGACAGTAGCCCCATGTAACCCGCATTAAGACACTCATGTAGGTATTTCTGCCCATGTGTTCAGCGGTGTTAGGCGGTTCTGTTGTGTGACTGTTTTCAAATCAAAGGCCAACGATTTGTGGGTGTGGGGGGTCGGGGGGGCAATAGGGTCGTGGTGAGGAGCTGAAAATGACGAGAACCACTGAACTAGATGGAGCAGCTGCTGGGGTACAGGTGTCTGTGCATCTCCTTATGACTGACTGACAGACAGACTGACAGACGATGTGCTGGTGTGACTCATTTCAGTCAAAACCCGAGGTCTTGTTCCGTTTGTGGAGTTTGAGAAAACGAGGGAAGCAACTAAGAAAAAGGAGAGAAAAAGTCTGGAGATTTTAATAACCATGGGCAGGAGGAAAAACAGACTGTTTTTTTTTTTAATGGGGGGAATGTGACAGCAGTGGACTCAGAATGAGAGAGAGAGAGAGTGAGTGAATGAATGATGGAGAGAAGTGAAGACTGACGAGATGAAGGGAAAGTATGACAGTGGAGGACGAGCCCGAGGTAGACCTCGCTGCGGAAAATGACAAGGAGAAAGACACTCGTGATGAGTGGGGCTGACACAAATGTGACCAGCCTAACAGTTAGCTTCTCTCCCCTCATCCCCCTTCTCTCTCTCTCTCCCTCCTTCTCCCTCCCTCTCTCTCTGTCTCTACAGGGTCCAAGCGTCCCCGTACTGCCTGTCCTTTTCGGGGCCAATTCCTCCTGCGTCAGGGTCTGCGTTTCCCGCCATGGGACCACACCTCCACACGCTAGCAAACACCCACAGACGCCCTCCGACTCCCTCTAACCCCAAACTGTGACAGCCCACTGGTCGAGGACTGGACCGTCCCATTGGAGCAGAAAGATCCGGCCTGGGGGGGACCCCTTTTTTTCCCAGACTGCCAAGCGTCACACCCCATACAGAGAGAGCCTTGGATCCGACAGCCGCCGGGTTTTCAACCCTTTTCACGTTTTATATACGGACTCAACAGGTTGCAGTCCACCTGTAGAGGGTGCTGGTTTGAGGTGTGAGCTCAGAGCTCAGAGCTCAGTTCAGGTGGGGCCTACAGGTACAGCACAGCAGGTACAGACTTGTGCTTGGCTGAAGGATTCAGCTTGGGATTCAAACCTGCAGCCCTCCAGAGGGTCCAAGAAGGTAGACCTGTCCACTACTCCACTACTTCCACCTGAGGTCATGTTCTGGGCTTGCTGACCGAGTATGGAGGCAACTTGAGAGACGTACAAATGTAGGACTCCTCTTTGGGAGAGACCCAACCCCCCCCCACGGGATTCTGGGATACCACTGGATTTCTGAACCGGATTTCTTGGCAGCTCATTTCCTTACCCCACTCCATGCTATGTTCTGCTAATTTTTAGTGGGATTTCTGTTTTGAGCAGAACTTGGCACTTTGGAAGTTTTTCAATTTTTCTTTCTTGGCGAGTAAAATCTTGGACCCTTATTTCATCTTCATTTTTTTTTTTTTTTTTAAAAAAAAAAAAAAAAAAAAAAAAACCTCTAGTGCAGCTAGCCAGAACAGATCTCTACACAAAAACCCCATCTTTACAACATTTCCCTGATGAGAAAGAGAGTGAGGGGGAGAGAGGGAGAGAGGGATAGGAAGGGACAAGTCATCTGAAAGAGAGATAGCGCTTAAGAGGAGATAGTGTGAGAGGGAAGAGAGGGGACAGAGAGGGGAGGGAGGGAGATAGAGGAACAGGTGGAGAGAGAGAGAGAGAGCGAGAGAGGAAGGAGAGAGAGAAGGAGATTACCAAATATATCCCAAGGCCATTCTATTCCTCCTTTTCTGGTTCCTCTCTCCTCCGGAGGGAGGGGAACAGGGCGGAGGGTGGTTGGAAGGGGGATGGGAGTCGGTGGGGTTTGGTTTGGGGCGCGTGGGGAGTGAGAGTCACTGGAGGGTGGCGCAGACCCCAGGTGACACCGCAAGCCTCTCGGTGTTTGTGAACTCGACGGTCATTGTCATTCCAGGCGTTGCAGGGCGGGCTGAAGCCGGCTGTAGCGCCAGGCGCTCACTTGCTTGCTGCCGGGATCTCGATTGCCATCACCGCAATCACAGGCAATTAGGACGATCTGATTGCATCCTTCAGTGCGTTCGCCCAGGTAGCGATTCGCCGCACGATTGTTTCTGCGAGTGCGTCGTGTAGCGACGGAAGAGAGAAAAGGGGAAAGGGGTGTGGGGGGGGGGGAGGTTAGAACAGTTGTGTGGAAAAAAGGAGCCTTCGATTTTTTTTTAATTGTCTTTTTCTTTTAACCGGTCTAAAAAAAAAACAAGCCTGTTTTTAAGAATCAGATTGTTGTTTTTTTTTTTTTCTGAAGAGCTTCTCTCATCTTGGAGAGACAGAGAGAGAGCGGGAGAGGCCTGTTGGATTGGAGCTGTGGTTTTTCTGTTCGCCTCCTCTCTTTCATTTTGCGGTTTGTCAGAGGCTGTACCCCCACACCTTCTCTCTGTTAACGAGAGAGAGAGAGAGAAGGCATCCTTCCTCCTTTTCTCTCCCTCTCTTTCTCCCTCCCTTGTTTTTTTTTTTTTTTTTGGTGGCTGCAGAATTTTTATATTTTTTAAGTCATTGTGTGTCATTTTTTTTTTTTTATTATTTAATATTTTTTTCCTGGCATTTTTTCTCCCAAAGGAATATTGTCATATTAGAGGTCAAACATTGCAATCTGCTTTGCTTCTCTGAATTCTGAGAGCACCGATCCCCCCACCCAATCCAGGCCTGCGCCCAGCTCTGAAACTGAACCCCCACAAACCCACCTGCCCTGGATATTTTCAAACCCCTACTGGATTCTGTTTACATGCATATCTGGGCTGCATTGACTGGCTACTCCACTGACCTATGGAAAAAGGCTGCTAGTGTCGTCTGATTCATTCTGTGAGTATACCTCTTTCTGTGCACCCCTGTTTTCTCTCTTTTCTGCATGCGTGTTGGTGAAGTGTGTGTTTGTGTGTTACCTGCAGTTTGCACCAAAATCCAACAGGTAATAGTGTATGTGTATGTGCACATGTGTTTGTATTATTGTGTTGCTGTTTTCATCAAATTTGACAGGTAATAGTGTGTGTGCCTGTGTGTGTGAGAGAAAGAGAGAGTTTGTGTTATTGTGCTACGGTTTGCAGCAAATCCAACAGCTAATCGTGTTTGTGTAACAGCTAATAGGGTGTGTGTGACATTGTGTTATGTTTTACACTGAATCTGACAGGTCATTTTGTACCCATATGTGTGTGTGTGATATTGCGTTGCATAGTTTGCACCAAATCTGACAGGTTACTCTGTGTGTACCCAAGTGTTGCTGTGCTGTAGTTTTCATCAAATTCGATTGGTAACCAGAATGTGTGTGTGTACACGATATTATACTATATAGTTGGCACCTAATCCTACAGGTTATTATGCGTGTATAGTCAAGTCGTGCTGTAGTTTGCATCAAATCCAACAGGTAACCGGAGTGTGTGTGTGTGTGTGTGTGTGTGTGTGTGTGTGTGTGTGTGTGTGTGTGTGTGTGTGTGTGTGTGTGTGTGTGTGTGTGTGTGTGTGTGTGTCTGTGTCCGATACTATTCTATGTAGTTTGGACCAAATCTTAGATTATTATGTGTGTGTATTCAAGTTGTGCTGTAGTTTGCATCAAATCTGACAGGTAACTGGAGTGTGTGTGTGTGTGTGTGTGTGAGTGTGTGAGTGTGTTAGTGTGTGAGTGTGTGTGTGTGTGTGTGTGTGTGTGTGTGAGTGTGTGTGTGTGTGTGTGTGTGTGTGAGTGTGTGTGTGTGTGAGAGAGTGTGTGTGTGTGTGTGTGTGTGTGTGAGTGTGTGTGTGTGTGTGTCTGCGTGTGTGTGTGTGTGTGTGTGTGTGTGTGTGTGTGTGTGTGCGAGTGTGTGTGTGTGTGTGTGTGTGTGTGTGAGTGTGTCTTTCTTTACTTCCCCTGGTTATCCCTGCAGATTTTCCCCACAGGCTGTTAATTGCTTATGTGTTCACGCTCGCAGTACCTCGGGGAGCAGGGGGCTGCGTTATTTGTCAATATTTGGCCCGTGGCTTTAGCAGCAGTGCCACTGTGTCCCCAGCTAAGATCCCCCCCACCTCCCCCACTCCCGGGGGCATCCCATGACTCAGAGGTGCTGTAATGCTGTAACCAACGCGAGCGGTGGTGTATTGCCGCGTACAACAAAGAGCGTACATATCAGCGCGTAGCATGCCCAAAGCCATGCTCTTCCACACACCCCCAGCCCCCACCCCCAGCCCCATATGGAGATATATTGACTCTAGATAGCTCCTTCAAGCAGCCCGTTGAACTGTGGATAACACCATTACACAAACTACCGCTTCTGGCTGGTGAGATAAATTCTTTAGGGGGGGGCTTTGTTTTTAAAAAAATAAAAAATAAAAAAAGAAACCAGGACCCAGGGCTCGATGCAGTGGCACAGACGGCATTGTTCTGAGTTTGCGCTGGCCTTTTTTTTTTTTTTTTTTTTTTTTTTTTTTACAATGACTAATAATGAGATTACCGGCAAAGAGCCGTGATAACGGTTTTCTCTCTCTCTCTCTCTCCGTCTCTCTGCGGTGTTATATAAGAACGGGATGAAGAGTGAGCTTCTCCAAAGGTACTTTAATCCGGGGTGGGTCGTTATTTTTGCCCCTGTCACAGGCTTTCAGTCACAGAGGGTCGTGGTTGCGGCTGCTTCCTGGCAGAAGGTGATCCTTACCTTTTTAACCTACCTCTGATGTGGCAACCAAGTATTTGTGAGAGCTCAGTTTTTTTGCAGCTACTTCCTTAACGTGAAACATTAAAGTTAATTTTAAAAATATCCATTTTTTTGACACAGAAATAAATCTGTCAACTCAAAGCGTGTTTGTCAGAAAAGAACATGACCACAGGTTTACCATAAAAGGCTCAACTGATCTGTAAAATGTGACTGGGCCTCAAATTATTATTTTTTTAATGATTTTCGTCCTTTCTCTCCCCCCATTTTTCTCTAACGCTCAGTCGTACGGGCTCATGAGCCGCTCTCATTCACTGCCACCTGTCCATTAATTACTCCAGCCGAGCCGACCAGCGCGTGATCATGAGTCCTCCAAGCGATGCTCGCTCCTCCATGAGCTGAGCTGTAACTAACAAGAGTCGGAGGAAGGCTCTTTGTGAGCGGAGGCCATTGCAGGTGCCCACTGGACCAACAGAACCAGATAAACTCATCCCTGTGCAGCTGTGGCCATCTTTATTTTTTTCTGTGTTGCCTGGCAGAAGTGCCTGCCTGCCTGCCTGCCTGCCACTGTCAGCGCTGGAAGAGTCCAGTTTTGATGTGAGGATGTGGGTCCCAAGGACACGCTATGGCAGTGACTGCACTGGGCGAGCGGAGCGAACCCCCCACCAGTCCTCTGTGTTTTTAAGCGCTACGGACGTGAAACGATGACAACGGTTCACGTAGTCTGTCTAGGGTTCTCGTTAACTCACAATCTACAGAGGGTTTCGGCGCTGTGTCTTGCCTGGCGATGAACACAAAGGGTCTCTGTATGTACTGCATGACCCAGCCAGCCGTTCCAAGCATTGACAAGTCTCTGTGCGAAATGACCCTTCCTTATATCTGTTCAGAATTTACCCTTTCCTAATTCCCATCTATGCTCCCTTGTTAAGATGACAGAACTGAAAAAAATCTTTTGTAGAGCACCTTGTTAAACCTTTTACAGATTTTTTTTTTTTAAATCAGAAAAATCCTCTTTTAGTCTCCCATTGCTACTCCTGAATAGATTAAGCACCAATAGTCTATCCTCATCCTCATAGCTTTTAGGTTTCACAGCAGGAACCCTTTTAGTTGCCCTTCTTAGGACTTTTTCAAGAGACTTGATATCTTTTATCTATAGTGTGGTGCCTAGAAAAAAAAAAGTATTTCCAGATTGTAGCATTGTTACCCTGATGATTCTTTTCTCTGTGTTTTATCTGCAAATCGTAGGATTCACAAGTTTGAAGTGGAGGATTTGTTTAAGGCATTTAACTCGATTTGTCCTCCAGTGTATTTTTTTGTGAAGTGCAGAAAATGGATGAACAGCCACATAGCTCTGGAACTGTGGCTTAACAGGATGAGCCGGCAGCCCCATATTACTCTTCTTTAAAAAGATTAAGGGCTCTCTTTTAATGGCCCAGACTAATGGCACATTGGTCAAAATACCCCATACTGCCTTTAGTAACCGCCACTGGTTTTTATTTAAAAAAAAAAAAAAAAACTTCTGCGGCATCAATTTCACACAAGCAGAATGCCAGAATGATGTGGCTGCCACGGTAACGTCTCAACCTCACCCTGACACAAATACCACGCAAATCTGGGTCTCCCTATAAATGATACATCAGTAAGTAAATATAATGCAGTGTTTTTTTTTTTTTATCATTGTCTCATATCACATGTTTCCCCCAATGGGGAAAAAAATGCTACTTGATTCAATGAGGACATCTAAGCAACTGAAACTGGGTTTGAGTCCCTTTTCTGGGTGCAGGGTAGTGTAATGGTTAGGGAGCTGGTTAGGAAGGTGGTGGGGTTGAATTCCTGTTGTAGCCTTTAGCTTGAGCGGGGGTACTTAACCAGAATTGCTTCGGTTTAATATCCAGCTGCATGGCAGGATAATAAATATAAACTGCCAGTGTGGCTCTGGGCAAGATTGCCCCCTAAATGTCATGTAATTGGACATAAAACAGCAAGCACAGATTTTAAGTGGACATCGACCTGATCTGAGGTCAGCCTTGGAATTATCTTTCCAATGGGCAAGGTTAGGACTAGGACAGAGTTAGCTGGTTCAGAACCAGTGCTTATGGGAAACGTATCTTGAGGCCAAGCGCGCAATCGAGTCAATGGACATCCGAAACTACTGTCCGACTGAATACTTTCCCTGTGTTTGTATTTATGGAAACCTGTTTCCTCTTGCCTTTTTACCTCACGCTTTCATTTTTCATAATTTTCATTTGTGCAGTGACTGATGTAGATGGTGTGATCTCATACAGGGCGAGTGAGTGCCCACCCTGGCCCCGCAGGGCCACAGTGTGTGCCGGTATTTTGTTTTCACCTTACAAATGAGCAGCCAGTTCAGATCCTAAGAAGCCAAAGGGGAGATGAGTTAACCGTGCACTCAATGATATGAATCGATCAATTAAGTGCTGAGAAACAACCAAAAAAAAAAAGGAGAGAACAGTGCACCCTGTAGCTGTTCAGGACGAGGGTTGTCCCAGCACCCCCACCCAGCTCCCCTTCGACAGCAGCGAATATCTGTGAACCACAGAAGAGAAGAGGTTGCTGATGAATTTTCTTTTCCTAAAGCAGAAGCAAGTGCACAAACAATGGGCAGCCGAAGTCTTTGCAGTAAGTGTAAACAGCTAAGGCTTGTTATACACTACATTAATTAAGTGCGCAGTGAAACCCCCCGGCCCCAACCCACCCAAACGCCGCCCCCCCCCCCCACTCCCCTTCCTTGTTCTCCAGAGCTCGGCCGAAGGCAGAGTGTGAAAAATGCCTCTGTCGCCGTCATGGCCGCCCTGCGTCCTGCGTCCTGTGTCGATAATTGGAAAATGCTGCCAGGGTTCCACCAGTGCAGGGGTGGTGGGAGGGTGGGGGGGTGTACTGCGGTTGAAAACGACGCACTTCTCTTGTTAAATGCGCTGTGCAAATGAATGTTTTGCGCTGAGGAAGGTTCCCGATGCTAGAGAAGGAGTGAGAGGAAAAACAAAAAAAAAAAAAAAAAGATGGAGGAGAAGGAGAGCTTGCAGAAGGCCCAGCCTTAACTTGTGTGAGCTGGAGAGGGAGGGAGGGAGGAGGGAAAAAGAGTGAGACAGAGAGAGAGAGAGAGAGAGAGAGAGAGAGAGAGAGAGAGAGAGAGAGAGAGAGAGAGAGAGAGAACAGAGAGAGAGAGAGAGAGAGAGAGAGAGAGAGAGTGCGCTGGTGTTAGGTCATGCTTCAACTCGTGACACATTATTCCCGTCATTTTTTTCTCCCCGACACTTCATAATAATGGCTTCAAACGGGCTGTGGTTTTTGATGCGGTAATTAAGGCCGCGGTTTGGAGATGCGGCCGGCGAATGAGGAATGCGAATGAGGAGCCATTACAGCTATTTACATCAGAGCCGTAACGAAGCGGGCAGGGTGGGGATTGGGGGGAGCAGGTGAACATGAATGCCGCTGACTCACGGCCCCTTGTTTTTCCATGTCCCGAAAACCCCCCTAGGAGGGCACTGGCCGCGGTGGCCCCCCAGTCTGATGTGCGGCCGAGTGTAAGGTCACTTGATTGGTGGGGCCAAATACCCCCTTCCCCCCCCGCCATGTTCCAGCCCAATCCAAAATTATCTATGACAGAGAACAACCTGTGTCTGAAAGAGACCTACAAAGTCAGTCTGGAGAGACATAAGCAAGAATACATTCATTCTCTCTCTCTCTCTCTCTCTTTCTCTCTCTCCCCCTCTCTCTTTTCACTTCCGATGCCTCTTTCTTTCATTCTCCCTTTTGTCATTATTTATACGTATACTATTTAATTGATTAATTAATTCATTTATTGATTATTTGGTCCAACTTGTGTCTTAATTACCAACTACATTTTGAACAACAAAATAATGAGATTTATAAATACAAGCTATTCATTATTGAACCAGCGTATTCCATCATTAAATAATGGCGCAATACATTATTAAATTGGCATATATCCCTGGTGTAAACACACTAGCTAATGTTACTCTGCATAACAACCCTGGCTAATGTGAGATACAGTCATCATATTCAGCTCCAGGACTTTTTTGAAAAATTTTTTTTTATTTAGCTTAGCCTCTTTGCGCAGTGGAGGTAGCATTATGCTAAAAGTAGCTGGGGTTTGTTTGTCACCCTGATGAGAATGGAAATGATATATGGGGATGATATAATCTCAGCCACAAGTTGCTGCTGCCCTGTGAAAAAGATTTTTATTTTTTTTTATGTCACGTCATCATCATTCATCTGTAAATAAATAATCTCAAATCAGTGTTCATTCTGTCAGTTTTTTTAAAAAAAAGCGACTGTGACAGTTTGATTTCTACTGTTTTCCCATCTTTCCTCTTCTATGAGCCCTCATGAACATACTTCAAGGTATATTTTTTTGCTGGAGTCGTACGTTGATCCTGACAGATTGTCATTTAAAAGACGTTTAAGAATCAGAAAGTAAACCGTGTCAATCTCGGTGTTCAAACCTTCAGAACTAAACACAGCAGAAATAATGTGTGATAAGGCCTGTTGTCACACATTTATATTTCTTGTTTATGTGATTTAACTTTCATAACCTAGCTTGGTGTTCACTACGTTACTGTGCCATGTGTGTGATTATATGTGGACAGAGGTATTTAATTAACCACACAAGAAAATCCTATTAAGTAAAAATTATTATATATTTAAAGATAATACATGCACAAGGTTGTACTTATTTTTGCAAAATCAAGCATTACCAAATAAGTGTGCCCTTGCGCACATGTTTAACGTGCCATACACACACTGATCCCAGGTGTTGTATTTACAAATTCTTACAGTGTGTTAAGTTTTGCACACCACATTTGTAATTACAAAGCTTCATTTTGTTTTGGCTAGGTGTGTTCTACCTTTGAAGGCACACACCTCCTGGTTTTATTCAAAGCAATATAGGCAAAGAGCAAAGATGCAGGACCTCACAGATCTACTCGGAAAAGCCCCCTCCTTTAACAAGCAAATTTACAGATGTGACTTTTTTCAAAATGTCCGAAAACTGACCTTCACTGCCAGAATACTTGCTTTCACTCTGGGGCGCAAAGCAGGGTTTAATGTCATGCACAAAATGACAGGAGCGCTTTGGCTAATGAAACAGATGGAATTCTTTGAGGGAAGAAGAAGTGTTGTATGCTGAAGTGTTGTTGGATGCAGATCCAACCAATCAGGTGTCAGATTGCTGAACAGCTTGCTGATGATAGCCAATCACCAGCCAGCGTAAAAAACCTTTGCCCTATAAACAATGAAATGCAGCTTCTGTGTCATACACTCATAAGTAAATGTTAAAAATCAAAACGAAATAAAACCGCTATGCTTACCGTTACGCTCAGGGTGTACCGGCGTTTCAGTTTTAGGCCTTGGATTATTTTATTTTATAACAATCTTGTCCATAACTGCAAACAGATAGCGGATAAATGCCATGATGACTCAGATGGGCCTTTAAGTGCATGTAGTTTTCCAGCAAATATTCATAAACCTCTCCAGCCTTACGGAGTCTCAAACTGTATGCGTGCGCACAGTGTGTCTATAGATGGAATCCCATACTGCCTTTAAAAGAAAGAACATTTTCATTACATTACTGTCATTTTAGCTGATGCTTTTATCCAAAGCGACTTTCAGTTGACTAGACTAACCAAGGGCCAATCCCCCCTGGGAGCAATGTGGGGTTAAGGGCCTTGCTCAAGGGCCCAACAACATTGATGTTTTTGCTGGCGCTGGGGCTGGACTGGGACTTGAACCACCAACCTCAGGGGTCCCAGTCATGTACCTTAGCCACTAGGCTACAGGCTGTATGTTTTCAAACATAAAGCTTTTAAAAGTATTTTTTTTTTTTTACTTTGTTCTGAGGCACAAAGTGCAATATGGAAGATTGTCATTCTCGTGTTTTGTTTTAAATATTTCACGCCTTTGTTAAGGAGCTGTATTATACGCCAGGGCTGGTGACCTCAGTTCAGGAGGGCCATTGAGTATGCAGGTCTTTCCCTGCCTCAGTTAGCTTACTACCTGCATTCCCCAGTGTCGGTTCAGTCATACGAGGTGTGGCTGTTAAATAATGAGACGAATGCTGCGATTTAATTTTAATGAAGAAAACAAAATATTCGGTAGCCGTTTTGTTCAATTTCACCACAAATTTCGAACTGATGCGTTGCTCGATTTCTGAACTGACCTTTTTTATGACACGTCAGAAAAACACGTCTACTGCAATCGATGCGTAACAGCGAACTGAAGACGGTGAGCGGACTGAAAACTTTCAGGGGTTGTTTATGCTTGCCCATCGGTCAGTGTTCACGCATGTGCACTGCGTTTCGACTTGGATAAGCCCAGTCTGGTTATTTAATAGCCACACCTCGTTCAACTCGTAAGAATAACAGCGAAGAATTTCAGATGTGACCATGAGCTGCCACTCATTAGGCTATCGGGGTATAACCGAAAACCTCATAAAACTGAAATGATTGGGGTAATTAAATAATTAGGAGAGGAATCTGGGATTGAAATCCAGAAACAGGCAATGCCCACCCCTTCACCCCTACCCCACCGCGGGTGTAGATATTTCTGGGATTTATGAAGGAGGGAGAAGGTGCAGAGAGGTGATAACCTGGCCATAAAGTAGGGAGGGGATCGGTTAACATGGCGGCGAGAGGCGTGCACGTGAAAGCTCGTCAAGCCAGCACCCGCCACGCGCCACAGACCCACCAAAGGAAACTGAGCGGCTTAAACCAAGCTTACGTAACATGATTTGGAACAACAATAAGGGGGCGCGTGGAGAGAGAGAGGGAAAAAAAGTCCTACAGCAAGAACTTAACTAGCGCCAGAATTGTGCTGTCGCACTGACTCCCGCTTATGGTGTCATGTCAGATGCAGAGAATGGACCTGAGTCTTCTACGCGTCGCGTCGTTTGAAGGCACCCAGCCATTATTTGGTGCGCTGACAGTTTTTTTGGATCCCGTGTTGCTGGAGCGGAGTTTAACGGTCTGATGTGCATTTGAAAGGCGTGGGTAGTGATTTTGACAGGTGTTGGTTGAGAGAGGCATTGTGGGTATTGCTATGCCGGCGATGGAGAGTGCTATTAGAGACACAGCAGGCATTGTGCCGTCCTTTTAGCGAGCTGCAGTACTTGACACTACGCTGAAGCACAGAGTACCATACCGCCATACCATGTGATGTTCAGATCCACACACACATATGGGCACATACACATAGACTCACACACAGACACACATACACACACACACACATATATGGGCACATACACATAGACTCACACACAGACACACACACGAACACACAAACATACGGGCACATACACAATGACTCACACACAGACACACATACACACACGCACACACACACACACACACACACACACACACACACACACACACACACACACACACACACACACACACACACACACACACAGCGAGCTGCAGTACTTGACACTACGCTGAAGCACAGAGTACCATACCGCCATACCATGTGATGTTCAGATCCACACACTCATATGGGCACATACACATAGACTCACACACAGACACATGGGGAAGGGGCAAGGGCAAATGTAGACCCACTCCAGCTAAAATTACCTCTTCATTTTATTCAAAGATAACACTCGTAAAGCAGAGACAGAGGATGGTGACATTCAGGGTTTCAGATCAATATTTGTACAGTAACCCCCACTCACTTGTTTATCAGCTTTGTGAACAGGATTGCTATTGTAATATGTGATGCATGTAAGAACACATGTCAATGAATGTGGGAAACATGTTTTAAGAGGAAAGTCAGAAAATGTAGAATTAAATGTATTATTATTGTTATTAAATTTGATTTAATGGTCAAAAAATAGGGTCGCTTTTCACTGACATGTCAGTTCCCTGATTTAGGTCGTTGCGCAACACCGTTTTAAAACCGCAGGAAACTGCGATGCGCAGCTGAAAATAAAAAAATTAAAAAAACGTTAAGATGAGTCAAGGGGTCCTTTAAATAGTCGAGTGGATACAGCGGTGGTCTGATCCGCTTCATACGAGATGCACGCTGCGTTACACAACCACGACAATCATGCGTGTAGCAGTGTGGACAGGAAGCTCCCACAATGCATCTGGATGTGCGTCTGGCCATGTCAAGTGTAAGCAAGCACGCCCACTACTTTGCAGATGGCAAAGAGGCATAAACAGCACAATGAAAAGAGGGGGGGAACCCATTTCACATGTGAAATACATGAAAAGGCTCAGTTTCATATCTGTACTGAATATCCACTGGGGGTAGGCAGAGTCGGGGTTTGAAAGGGGTAATGACATCGGTGCCTGGAGATAATGGGGGAATCCCCGAACACGCCCAGAACATACGAGGCGGGGTCCCTAGTGCCTTCTGCACCCCTTTCTGTTCGAACCCTTGGCAGGGGTCTCTCCGCACATAATTGAGCTTGAATCTCCTAATTGAGTCATCTGCCAGTCTCTTGAATCAAGCTCAATTACCTGCCAATGGATTGAGATAATTTTACATCTTGAAGCAAGACATATTTCCTCAAAGCTAGCTGAACATACTTAGAAACACAATTCTGAGCCGTTCAATTTA
Source organism: Albula goreensis (assembly GCA_022829145.1). NCBI lineage: Eukaryota > Metazoa > Chordata > Actinopteri > Albuliformes > Albulidae > Albula > Albula goreensis. Next base: position 23,863,027 of record CM040760.1, read on the forward strand.
TCTCAAAAGAAGAAAAATAAGATCTGTCACCTATTTTCAAGATTTTTTTTTCCGCTTGTCAGTATTTTTTTTTTTTTTTTTTTGCAGTGCAGGCGTAGTTAAGGGTGCTGTGACGAGTCCCTGGCCCCCATGAGAGGCCCTGCCATCAGACCTCCCCAAAAACCTTCTGATGACATTGGCGAATATTTCTGGGGCCCTTCTAAGGCTCCAGGTCCCCCTTAAACATTCATTGCTTTTGGACCAAATGTCCCCAGGAAAATACAGCGGCAAAACCCCCTCTGCGGCACACACCACGCCGATGACAGAAAGAACCGCAAAAAAAAATTCATGAAGCATCTCGAGCCACAGAATTTTCAGAATAGGCTCCGACAATGCGGTTTCCAGTGCCCTAGGTAGAAATTGACAATGGGGTTTCAGTTAAATTTCTCTTTCCATTAATCTTGGTGGCCAGCAGTCTCTGTGCCAAAGAGCGTTGTGTGTGCAAGTTTTCATTACCGCTGTCTTAATTGGCTCAATTTCTCATTCTGCCTTAAAATGCATGTGGAACGTAAAAGCACAAAATTCAGGCAGCGATTGTTCTTTGAATAACAGAAAAGGGGGACTCATTTCACTTTATATGCGTTATGTGCAAACCAGCAGGACCAATTTAGCAGAAAATGAGAATAATTGATGAATCAGGAGAGGAGTGTTTGAGACCAGCATTAAGGCCTCATTCTAATGTAGTTCAATAGAAACTCCTGGCTGGGAGAGCGGTCACAGGTGCATTTGAATGTTTTTTTTTTATCGTCTGTTTAGCTCTTTTTAACGCCCAGCCAGGTGTGTAAATGCATGATAAGGTCTGAGATCTGCCCGATTGTCCCCGTAAAGAACCCTCCCGGGTTAATCTGGGCTCCGCTCAGAGGCCCTCACGTTCGTTTGAGCCAGCCAGAGGACCAGATTCATCTCAATAAGAGCCGCTGATGGAAATCAATGGAAAGCCTCATTCATGTGAGACCAATGCGTCCATGGTTACAGTACCCCCCCACCCCCGCCCCCACTACAGCCAGAGATCAGGGGAAATGATGGACTCTCATTAGCAGCAGCATGCCCCCCACCCACTCCCCGACACACACACACACACCCCTTAAAGGGAAACTCAACAGTGGATGTGATTCTCAAAATCTGTGTGGTGACTCTCCAAAAATAACAATTTTTTTTTTTTTGTAAATGTATCACCAACATTTTGCCTACAAGCGCCTCTGATTTTTCACATTCACTCTTATTTTTTTTTTTAAAAACATCCTGGGAGACATTTTTCCTCAGTTCCTGGTGTGAGGTCACATCACTGAGCCTTCCCTTAAGCAAGTCGATGATTGTAGTCAGCGTTCAGCAGAGATATCGGTTGGGGTAGGGAGATACATGGGGCACATAGAGGCACTTTGCTGGCTGTGTGAGATATATATAAAATATAATCATGAACTCAAAAACAAAAAATGTACAACAGGACAGTAACTTGTATGTAGCTTCTTTTGGCTAACTGTTGATATTGTTTCCCACTGTATTCCCAGCACCAGCAAGTGAATTCAACCTATGAAAGCATTTGGGAGGGTAGGGCTCTGCTGTTGCTAGCCTCAGAGCCCTGACATCACCGTGGTGATTGGTGATTGGTGTGCAAACGCTGCGGAGCACCCAGCTTTAGTTTGGCCGTCTGACCAGCTCCGACTGGAACCCTTAACAGTGGGGGGCAGGGTGGAGGGCCGAATAGGGGGGGAAGGGCTTGGAATCCGAATTTATTGATCAGCTGTCACGACGACACGTCTATGTCAGATAGGCGGTACAGAAGGTCTAAGTCCAGATACCCCCCGCAAGAACCCATCCTCCATCCTCCATCCTCCATCCTCCTGGTTCTCTCAAAAAAGGAAACAGGAGAAACGCCACAGTCAGCCCCTCGAGCTCTAATCTCAAACTAAAGGCACCGCAGTCTGGGTAATTATATTTGCTCAAAGGGAGGGAAAAAAAAGAAAAAACTGGCAGGTTCCTTGGTTTGGAGCTACAGTTGTAATTTACAAGCTCTGCGAGTGTACCTCTGGAATTTTTTTTTTTTTCCCTTTCCGACCGGACAATTCTTTGAAGTGTTCCATATTGGCATATCATAAATAAACATGAGAGATGTTTGCTTTCGAGTAAAAGCGGGCTAGTCATAACACCGCACTGACTGGGGGGGGGGTGGGCTGAAGCACATGAGGTGGGGGGAGGGAGGGAGGGGGGGGGAGGCAGCGCTGTGGGAGCTTGCAACTGCAGACGAGGTTACCGTGGATACTCTGCGTCGGACACGCGTTAGATTTTATTAAGGTCACTTTCCTCTTTAAGTACACGTTTGGCGAGGTGAAATGCTTTATGCGGAACGGATGTCTCCAGATTGCCTCTTCCGATACATATCACTTTTGAGTCACTTTCAATTTATATCATTAACCTTTAATTAATAAATTGAAAAGGAATCACTTGGGGCCCCCCTCCTTAAGTTATAAACAGATCTAGCTTCAGGCCATCTCTGAAATAGGGAGACAGCAAATGTTTAGTTCTTTCTACTATCTGCCTGACAGGCTGTAACACAGTAATGCTTTTTATTTACTAAGGAAAACTCTTCTTTTTTTACAGCAGAGAAACAGCCAAGATGGTTGTGCTGAGATGCTGATGGATTTTAAATGCAGACAAGTTACTGATTACCCCCTTTAAACATATTTGAACAGTGATTGGCTGATTGCTGTAGCGCCGCCCATTACAGGACTCATGACACCTCACCCATCAGTCACCAGTAAAAAAGCGACAAGTTCAAATTCCTCCCCGCTACAGCTGAACACCTGTTAAAAGGCAGCTAAAATCACACAGAATGTGTCCCGCTTGTTTAATTACCTTAACAAAATCATCCAACTGAAAACGCATTCAACTGGTAATTAAAGAAGATCCTTCAACTTAATGAAACGTTGCAGAAAGTGAAGCAAACCGAATTTGGACACGGCTCTCATAAACAATGGCGTACTTTTGCTCCCGTAAGAAAAAGCGAATTAGAAAAGGAATATTAATATGAATTACGATTTCAAATCGTCTTTTATCTTTCATACCGCATGTATTGCATGTATTGTTTTTTAATCTAGTATGCCTCAACGCAGAATTATTGAATCTATAAACAAGAACCAATGCAGAAATAAATTAGCAACTAATATACTGAATTAATAATGAATTTATTCTTGATAATAACAATGATCTGAGAGAGGTTCTGATTTAATGAGGTATTAGGAGGCAGATGCAGCTACGATCTCTCGGTTGCTCTCGGATGTATCCTGGATGCTCTGAGTCACTCAGCGCGCTACCCTGAGTGTTTGCCCTGCTTCATTTTCACTGCTCCATGCCTTTTTCGTTTTATGTAACCATATTCAGTTGTGACTGAGTAGTCTATATTTCGCTGTGGAACTATGCACCCATACGTCTTTCTTTCTTTTTTTTTTGTTCTTTCATCAAAATCTTTTCCTTCTCTTTTTTCTGCCGTTTGTATTTGCGTCTCCTTTACAGCTCCCCCTCTCTCTCTCTCTATTCTGTCTATGTTTATCCCTCCATTTTATCTTTTGGCCGTTTCAGTTTGCCTTGTGTCCGCTTTCTTGTCTGTATCTCTCCCCCTCTTGTCACAGTTCTCAGACTGCTGTGTTTATCTTTCTCTCTCTATCACTCCCTCTCTTCCTCCGACTAATTCCCTCTCTTCTCCCCGTCTCTCTCTCTCTCTCTCTTACATCTCTAAACACTTAATTTGCATTTCTCTTATGGAGAATCACTCAGGTGTAACGTAGTAATTTGGAACAGCGTGGCATTAGCGGCACGCTTGCATGAGAAAGCCGGGAGCTAATGGGCATTTTTCCCCCCTGCTCAACATTCGCACTGTTAAACATTTAGGCTTTGCTCTCGCTTTCTTTCAGGACCGTTTGTGTTCGCCTCTTCACACCTTTTTGCTCCCTAATGTACCATTATGCACCATTAAATGCCCCCCACACACCCCCTCCCAAACCCGGGCTAAGCCTCTGCTTGGAGCAACCACCAAACACAATTTTAACACAGGTCAATTTTTCCTCACCCGCCCCTGATAAGGTGAACTACTCAACGGTGAGATGTCAATGAAATAACCTCCTTTATGCTTGGGGACCTCACAATAAATAGGCCCAGGAACAGACAGGAAGAGTTCTGTCTGTTTTAACAGTCCAACCTCATGGTCCAATGGACAAAACAGCACCTATTACGCTGAGCGATCACTGCCTTGTTAATCTCAGAACTGTGTGCCGTCAGTTTCACACAGGTAGAAGAAGACAGGTAGACTGCTACAGAGGTTGCATTCTAAACCACTATAAAATTTGCTCTGACACAGGGACGCGAATCTATGTTTTCACAAATACAACGATGCACCAATTATACAAAATAATGCGGTCTCTTTTATTATTGAGCTGCCAAAGAGTCAGAGTGCCTCCTGGGGAGAGGAATGTAGGTGTGTGTGTTTTGCTGTTAAGCGCAAGTAGAACGAGATTCAGGTAGGCAGCGGTAAAGGAGATCGCTTTGACCGAGGCCAACGAGGAGAGGACAGTTCTTATTCGACTGTGTTGTCTGAAGACAACATTTGACCCAGGCCTGGGGCTGGAAGTGGCATGACTGTGAGAGTTGCACAGGTTTTTTTTATTTTTTTGCAGGCTGAATATTGTATTACTTGAGACAGGTGGCATACTCCATACTGAAAACACGTACGCACGTGTGCTAACGCTAAGCCACTGTGAGTTGCGGTTACTTAGGACGGTATTCGACGTGAAAGTTGCAACTGCATGCAAAAAAAAAAAAATCCCTCACCACCTTCAATTGCCTCCATTTGTCTTCCTCTTCCTCATCCTTCATTTTTATCCTCCTTTTTTTTTTTTACCTGACTTCCCAAACCCCCAATCCAAATTCACTGTTATGTATATTTGTATTCCAGGAGGTGCAAAATTATCCAAAGCACAGCCAGTTACAAACGACACCAGTAATCAATTCACATGAAGGTGACCAGATTTCTGAAATGAAAACTGGGGACACTTTTTCCATTTAGCAGGCATGTGTCATTAAAAATAACCAATATTAATATCTATGAAGTAAAAAAACGAGGACAATTCTGGTTCCGGTAATTTAACCTGTGACATGGTTAAACCGTGTCAGAAAATGATTGATTACAGTAGTACGATGGGCAGAACTATACAATGGTTCAGTAAAGTGCATTCAATTATCTTCCCAATCACAATAAAATCCAATTGCACAATAGCATCATTTTGCGGGCGGGGACGTTTCCGGGGACAGGTTTCCAAAATCGGGGACTGTCCCCGGAAATCGGGGCAACCTGGTCACCCTTATCCACATTCACGTCACACTTAGTTTGTGAACTTGTTGCTCCACCATTTTGTCCACTAATCCGAGCAATTCTCGATCCAGGTCAGAGCACAAAATGGAAGATTAGATAAAAAATTTTCTAATTACAATTCTCCATCCAGTGTAACGTCATGGCCGCTTGTGTACATTTAAGATTGGTTCAGAAAGGTTGCTGTAAATGAATTAATTCTGTCACAATTTTCTTTGTTGGGAAACGTTTTTTTGCCCTACTATGCAAGCTTAACAAAAAGGAATGTAGGTTCTTTCATGATGTCAACGAAAAAAAAGCTTGTCTTTGCAGGGTGCCCAAGGCCCAACCATTTTACCAAAAAAATAAAACAACATCTATTAAACATCAAAGCTATGAAATACACACCTGTCTACCATCACCAGCAATCTCTCTCTCTCTTCTGTACTGCCATTTCTTTGTCCTTCACCTTTTTCCCTGGCAGAGAGAGAGAGAGAGAGAGAGTCTGTAGAACCGCTATAGTTTGTAGACAGCGGAGACCTGCTTGACCTCCCTGTGCTGAGCGTGAAGTGCAGGTACAACCAGGAATATCACGCTGTCAGCAAAGTCAGAGAGCAGGAGAGAGCAAGTTATTGAGAGAGAGAGAGAGAGAGAAAGAGAGATGAGAGTGAGGAGGTGGGGGATGGGGACAGAGATTGTTCACGAGGAGCACAGACAGAGAGAGGTAGCAGTGAATTTGACTGGCAGTCATTCTGGTCACCCCCAAACACGACACAGACTAGCATTGTGGGAGGGTTTATGGGGCGCGGTTGCCTTTACCCGGGCTTTATTCCCGGGGTTTTGTGGCCGAGTTGCCAGAGGAACAGTGTGTACATTTCGAACCGGACGCAGGAGAATACGCAATTTACTGGCAGGACTGGAGCCGGCAGCATGAGGCACACCGTTGCGGCCTCGATGCTCGTTTGCTGTCGAGCGGAATCGGGGTTTTAAGGCCTCTTTAAAGCTGCAGTTCAAACCCCCTCTCCCTTTGTCCCTGGAATACACAAACCTTTAAAAAACAGAGGAGATTCACAATGCGATCGTGGTCTGTATTGCTAAATCTGACATCCTGAGGCGGGTTATCTCTTCTCTGCCTGCCTCTCTAGCCCTGTGGCTTCTTCTGTGTATTCGACGGATACGGCGCTTCGCCTAACTGGCTTAATTGTGCCCGTGTCTACCTGAGATGGATTACTGAACATTTTTGATCCTTTAAAACAACACTTAAAGAGGCAGGTTCACCGAACGGCGTAAAGCACGAATCGCGGCTTAACACTGCAGTGGTGATTCCCCATAATTTTGTGCTGAGCATATTATCGGGTCTAATTAAGCCTGTTTAACATTAAATATTTACGTTAGCGGGTAATTAGCGATACTGAAGATGACTCCCTGGGACCGAGTTCCTTCCAATTACCAGAATTTGCTCACGGTTTGGGAATGTATATACAGCGAAATCAATCTCTCTTTAAATGCATTTTGCCTTCCAAACAGCAGTAAGCCGTTCTTTCCCTGCGCTTTATTCTCCGCCGTTATGTCTGGTGTGGTTCTGTCCACTGGAGGTTTGGGGCGCAATGAATAAAAAAATTAGAGATATGATTTGCTTTATTTCAAAGTCAGATGAATGTGATGGAACCGTGCAGTATCAAAAGCGAGATAAATCTTTGAACAGCCAGCTACTGAAAATGCACCATTGAAACTATACCGCTTAAGGGGGTACATAGGTAACCCGCACAGTCTTTAAAAAAAAAAAAAAAAAAAAAAAAAAAAAAGCTCAAGAAAGGGAAGCATGAAATGAACTACAGATTAAATATGAAGTTCATACAAGCAGCTTTAAAAATTGAGATGTACCCAACGCCCTCTTCCATTACGGAGCCATTTTGTTTTAGTGAAAAGAGATAAATGAATTGCCTTTTTTCAAAGCCAAATTTATTAACAACAGTAAAGTATATGATCAACTCACTGACATATAGTTAATATCCAGTTCAATAGCTAACACAACCTATATATACAAAGCCATTATGGAATAAAATCATGTTTTTTACAGCTTATAAAAACCCTTTCATACCAGTGGATATTTACTGAAGCAACTCATGTAAGGAACCTTTCACAACGATATGACTGTGCCCGGAGGAAGCGGCCTGCAACCTCTTGAGATGCAAGTCCAGCTCCTGAACCATTATACTACAGAAGAATCAGCTTTGCTTGTGACAGCAGAATAGAACAATATTGGGTGCATTTTTCCATTCCTATGGGCAGCAAAGAATCCCTGTTGGTCGATGTCTGTAAATTGGAATGTTATGTCACGCTGACAGAAGAGCTCCTAAATTCAGACTGTATTATGACTTGTGTTCTATAGAGCAATTGTTCGGTTCGTCTCTGACTTTGTCTATCCCCCTCCTCCTCTCCCCCGATGTGTGCCCATGTTCATTAGCTTTTTATTGGCTGATTTCCTCACTCTGGTCAGACTCTTTGTTTCAATCATCCGCTCGAACGCTTTCATTCAACGCTGACAACGGAACAGGTGTCCAAAAGCAGACATTCTTTGGTTCAACAAACAAACATATTTGGAGAGAGCTGCTGTCCAAATCATTCTTTGTGCCTGGTTAGGCAAAATGGACCGTCCTTGTCATCTTATGTTTTTGTAAAATTGTATTTTCATCTCTGAGATTTTTGTATATTAGCTTCAGAGACAACTTCTGTTTGGGCAATTGGAATGCACTCCAAATGAAAACAACCCCCCAACACCTCCCCATGTGTGTATGTAACCCCGTGTAAACTCCTGTTTCCAGTGCTCTGCCTGTTTGCGACGTGAGTTACTTTCGGTGTCATCAGATTCGATTTGAAAGTATCAAGGGAATCCAAAGGACCTTTAGCGATATTGACCCGTATCAATATTTCATATCGACTGTGGAAGGCTCACGCACTACGGAGGCAGGGACCCGAGAATGGGGGGAGATGACATCGGCCCTGGTGGGGGGTTGGGGGTGAGAACTCAGAGTGAGCGAGAGAAAGAGAGAGATTTGATATTGACCTGATACCGCGCAGTTTATTAACTCTCCATAGAGACGGCAGGGGTGGGTGAATAGCGGCTCAGACAGAATTAAACACAGATCGCAAGAGCAGCAGGTGGCCCGGCATGGCTGCCTGAAAATAAATAAATAAATAAATAAATAAAAATTTACAAAAACAAAAATTTCAAAAAGAGGACCCAAGTCCAGCCATGCATTTCTTTCCCCGATCTCAATCTCCGCAGTTTAACATGCAGTTAACATCAGTCTGTGAGGTGGGGATTGGGGGAGGGGAGGGCAAGCGAATGAACGTGCAGACATGTCTCCCGCTTAACTCTTTGTGTTTTTAGCTGCAGACAACAGGTCTATAGCTGGGTCTGTCGGTTGGTTGGTCGATCGGTCGGTCAGTCAGTCCACAAAAATTTCCCTACCCTTTTGCGGCCACAGTTTTCGCCTTAGGAGGTCAAGTGTGTGTGCATGTGTGAAGGTGTGTGTTTTTGTTCACGCCAATTGGCTAAAAGCGGGGGCGTGGCAGTGGGAGTGGCCTGGTCGCAGATATTGTGAATTCGCGCTTGTTTTTCTGCTTACCGCAATTAAGCTCCCGCCTTATTTGGGTGGATCGTTTGTTTGCAAGCCGTCCATCCCTGCCGATAAGCGGCCCTGACGGGGAACGGCCCGAGTGGCGTGACTCTCCGCAGACGATCTTAATGTTCTTTGTCACCCGTCTGGCGGCGCGCCAAAAGGGTCGGTCACGCCAATCAAACGCCTTTGAACTGAATTGGATTGAATCGGGAGCGCTTTCGTTTGACAGGTATTGTGGTTTTCACTGCCAGCGGGGCGTGACTGCGAGGTGGTAAAGAAAAAGAAAAAAAAGATGAATGCTCTCTCTCGCTCTCTCATCTCGTGCTCATCTTTGTCTCCAAGGCTCTCCGTCCCTCACTGAGCGTGCTCATCCACCCCCTCGCCCCAGCCCGCGATGCCCCCGCCCACCCCCTGCACAGTAGGACCTTCAATCTTAATTAATCTCTACATATGATTGTATAACCCTACATCAGCCCAACAGGGACTAAATGTGCTGCATGCTAGAGCAGAATCAGTCTGGAGTCCAGATGCTCGGTCTATGACTGTCTATGAATATGGCAACCTGATTGGCCCTCAGATTTCTGAGGGTGGATTTGATTGGCTGGGGCAGTTTCAGCTGCTTTCGGTTGGAGCCCGGCCGACACAAAACTATAATTAGTCAGGTGTAGCGGCCAGGTCTGTTCCTGGTTTTAAAAAGCCTTGAAAATGCACCTCCACCATGAGCACTGTGTGCTGTGATGTGACTGAAATGTGGAGTTTTTCTGTCATCTCATCAACGCTTTTTAAACTCAGACTCAAAACACACCTCTTTACCTTAGTTTTACTACTATTTAACGTTCATTAAATTTGCTTCATGAATTAGTTTCATTTTTATTCATTTCTTTTATGTTTTCCCTCTTTCCATCTCTGTCCGAATTCTGTATGTACATCCGTTTGTAAATTTAAATATTTTATTTGCTTGTATTCTGTACAGCACTTTGGCCTTTATTTCTTCTTTAAAATGTGAATTATAATCCAAATCTACTCACTTACCAGACTCAAGTTCAGTCCTCATATGACTCTCCTGGCCTCCACCTCACCCATGTATGTTCACTCCTTGCCATTTCATTCATTTTCATACTTCTCAGGAATTAGAAGGAATCTAGATTTTTCCCAGCGAAAGTGGGAAATTACAGCTCCTTTGAGCAGAGAAAAAAGTAGGATTGTTACAACGCTAGCCCTGTTTCAGGATGGGATGTTCCAAGGTGGCTCAGCTCAGTGGTGAGGCATTTACGCCATGGAAACAATGGGCGTTCACACACACACACACACACACACACTGTAAGCACACACACTCACACATACTGTAAGCACACACACACACACACACACACACACACACTTACATACTGTAAGCGCACACACACACACACACACACACACACACACACACACACACACACACACACACACACACACACATACTGTAAGCACACACACACAGCCAGGGACCCTGGCTTCCAAATGCGAATCAGAACACTCCTTGCTCCTGAAATAGAAACCACGGCGTTTCTTTAGTGTTTGTCTCCGTTCCCCTCCTGGGGAAGAAGCCCAGCAAAAGGCAGTGTTATTTACGGTCGTGAGAAGTTGACCAGCCTGACATTCCTCATTTCTCACTTCTTACCCTCCCCGCCTCCACCTCCCCCTCCTTTGCCCTACAGCGTAATTACACACAGGGTTCTGAACAGTCAAACCGATGTACACTGTAGCAACACATACCACCGTACTCGACAACATTGCAGTGAGGCGTTTAGCAGAAGCTCTTATCCAGAGCCTCATTTTTACAGCTGGCTCTGCACTGCAGTGGCCTACTATAGCCAAGCAGCTAAGGTGCTTGTCTGTGTCCCAGAACGTTAGTGGTTCAAGCCCCAGTATAGCTGTTGGGCCCTTGAGCTCAGGCTAACCACAATAAGAACCAATTAGGTGCTGAGCCTTGAGTTTTAAACCTGCATTGGTCCCAGCTTAGTCTAATCAAGTTGCTTTGGATAAAAGCATCAGGTAAATAACTGTAATGTACTAAAACAATGCAGGTGAGCCTTTCAAACAAGATGTGTGTGTGTGTGTGTGTGTCCATCAGCCATTGTCCTACCTGGGAATTGATCTGCTACCCTTGTGATAGGAGCCCAGCTCCAAAACCCATAATGCTTTGCTGCTTGTGTTCAGGAGAAGGCAGCAAAATGGGTTATTAAGGGCATTTACGGCTTCAAAACCAGCCGCTGACGGGCGATCTCAATTTTCCGGCTGAAGCTTTTTTCTTTTTTTTTTGAAATGACCATGGTGTCCATGTTGTTCAGGTACTGAGCGTTAAATAAGTTGTCAGAACAAAATCACTGAAAATGTTTTTTTTTTTTTTTTACGGCGGCGCACGTCGCTTCGCGGAGCGTTTTAAACGTGTCGTGCCTCGACTCGACATGCCTCCCCGACCACGGTAATGCAAGAAGGCAGCCGATAGCAATAACCACCTCTTCACGGGGCGCATCGAGGAAGTGCGGAAACTGATTCAGACTTAACCGCAAGTAGACTTTAAGCCAAGCGTGCAGCGCGCGTTATGTGCAACACGGCATGTTTAAGTGGGGGTATGGCTATCGCAATAAAGACATCTGCACAGTCGCTCCATAAAACCACTCAGTCCCTCTCCCTCCCCAACGCTGCATGGGTAAGACAAAAAAAAAATGTCTTGTGTGCTGGGAAGAACCGAAAACTGCATGAATTTGTCATGCAGCAGAGCTTCACAGATCGCTACGTTATCCAGATGGATCACCTTTCTCACAGCTGACCACTGTCATCCCATCCAGATAATGATGCAAATCAGTGCAGGTCCATTTAGCTGCTCCATACAGAAGGCGTGGTCACCTCTCAGACAAAGGTGGTGATTGGTTAATGCGTCTGCAGTCACACAACCAATCACATGCTGCTTTAGTCATCACAGGAATGGTGGAGTCAGCGGAGTGCATGTGCAGAGCAATGAGGCTAAAGACTTAACAGGTTTAACCCTTAGCTGATAGCAGCATGGCTGGGACTGCAACCACCAGCTGTAGGGCTCATGTCTGGTTCCCAAGTGAACATAGTTTGAGTGAAGTCTTTGCTAATAAACCGATGGGAAATTCCTGTTTCTGACCATCGTCAGGCTTGTGCAGGCGGAACTCCAAAATTAGAAGAAATTAGCTGTTACCAGCTGGGAAATTCTCCTGTGGTTTTTATCTCACAAATATACACAAGCAAACCACATGTGAGCCAACCAGCAGACCCTCAGAAATCCAAGTGCCACGCTAAGCTTATGTCAAAATAAAAAAAGTGCATGTTTTCAGAGATTGAGTGTCTGGAATCAAGACACATACAGTAGGAGAGGTTTTTAATTCATTATGCTTTAAAATATATAAAATGTATGTACCTGTTCAAAAGGACGCAACCTTCTACTCTAGTGCCAAAGTGTTGTTTTGTTACTTTTGTTTGTTTGGGGAGGGGAGAGGGGCAGAACGGGGTACTGCCTACCTGTAAGGAGAATCACATCTTACACCCACAGGTGGCCCTTTGTCAAGTTTCAGAGAGAAACACGACAGCGTCTCTGTGCGGTCGACTGTCTGTCTCCTCCGCCGCCGCTGTCACCGCGCGGATTCCTCTCTCCGGTGCGATCAGCCGTGCTGCACTCTCTCTCTTGTCTCTTGCATAAACATTACATTACATTACAGTCATTTAGCAGATGCCCTTATCCAGAACGACTTAAATGCCAGAGAAAATAAGCGCATCCAACGAGAGTTTTAAGAGCAACCGCGATACAGACCTGGCTAGCAACACTTTCGGGGCAAGAGAGGGCAGGTAAAACAATCGGTAAGGCACTGATGTAGGTAGCTGTTCCATCCTATTACCCAGGCACAAGTCAAGATAAATACCATAATACCATATGCCATAAAATGCTACGCTTCGCCGCAACGGTGGGCGCTAAGCGCTAAGTGGAGCATAGTAAAATGCCATAGCTCACCTCACCTCTATAGCGAGTGCTAAAGGGAGAACGGTAAAACGCTCTGTATTTATTCAGCTCTAACCAGAGTTCATGAGAGTCCAGAGGAGATAATATGTACACTGTCGGAGTAAAAGGTACCGTGTCAGGGCTCATTTAACAGTGAGCGTTTGGCCGCGTGGGTGCGATAGAGGAGCCGAGACACAGACCAAAGCTTTGGGTCTCAGTTGCGAAGACCCTCTTGTAGGGGCAGGGGTGAAAATATTAGAGAAGAAAAAAAATGTGTATTTATGACTGATCGATTTGTATGATGCTTCTTAATTAATGCATATGGCCAACATTGCCAGTTTGCGTGTCTGCTGTTACCCAACTGGCATGGTGCCTGTTTGCTCCTGTTAAAAATGCCTCTACCATTTAGCGGGGCACTTCTCACCAAAAGTGACCCTGATAAACCTTTTCACCAGCCCTCAGGGGGGTGTCCGCCTCGGCCCTTTCGCTAGGCCCCGTTTGGAGGAACACTTTTCAAACCGATTTCAAACCGAGAGTTACGCTTTCACACCCAGAGTGCAAAGGGTAGGGGCGGTGTCCCCCCTCACAACCCTAGGGGGTCCTAGTGGGTCTTTCCTGTATTTTCCTCAGCCAGAGTGTGGCAATGTCCATTGTTTTGGTCGCCTTGGATTCCGTCCCTTAAATCAATGTGAAATGTCAGGTTTCTGGAGTGGAAGCACGACGCGGCATCCCCCCAACTTGCCCCCAACTCCCCCCAGTCCTTCCAGCTGGCTGTAATGAGTTGTGGCAGCTAAACCTCTGGGTTTTCGGAAGGGGGGAGTTTCACACCACGGGATGTATTTACACCTCCGGCGATATCGGGTTGGTCAGTCGGTGTTGGATGTCAGCAGATCAAGGCGATCAGCGAGGTGAAAAACGATGACGATGTTTCTGCGGTGACACTTTCGACCCTTGGGGGCAGATGAAATACAAGGGAACTCTCAGGAAGGGTGACTGGGTCTTAGTCACCACGCTTTATCCTGCTAGATTACCTATTATCCCATTGTAACTAGTATCGGGTGTGGTGGTAAGGCAGTCAGTACAATCGACACTTAAGCAGTTTAACGCATCACATAATCAAATTGCGCCATATTGTATTTTCTATTACCGCATGCATGTATAGTTCCCTGCAGAAACTGTGTACTAGTTTAGTTAATATTATGGTTCACTTGTGAAGTTCCTTTTACAATGAAATTGCATGCTGTTTTAGTCAATATTACAGTCTGTTGGTGAAACACCTTGCACAATTAAATTACTGTGGATCGCTTGAGTTAATAATACAGTGTGTTTTTTTCTGAGGAAATGAAATAATTTTAAAAAAGCCTTAAAAATTTATTTAAGAATGTATTCTGTGCCCCTTGGTAAATGTGCTTTAGCTAAATTCCTTCAAACGTGGGGAAATATTTATAATTGGTGTCACAGTGCCAACAAAATGACCGCAATACAATACATTGCATGTAAGTGAGTCAGTCTGCTATGAAGGACTTAACTTTTAAGCTTTTTATTCAACGTAACATTAAACAAAGGGCAAATCCCCATTTAACCAGCCAAAAAAAAAGAAACAAAACACCCATCCCTTACTTAATATCTGATTATCAGTCAAGCTTCGCACAGTTTACAGCGCTCTCGCTTAGTAGACCGTTTACAACTGACCTCTATCAGATTTTCATTTAATATGTAAAACGTGAAACTCCATCCTTACCTGGGAAATGGTTAGAAATCTAAACCTAAGTCCTAGTACTCCTGGTGCATCATCTGTTTGCCATGTGGCTGTGATATACAGTACGTCTAGATTTGCCTGACTGAAAACTGAAATGGATTAATGTGCCATAAAGCGACACTGGAGAGTCTCAAGCACTCACTAGTCTCAGATCCAGATCCAATGGGAATTGTGTGTGTCCAGGTTTTCATTCCAACCAATTACTGCTGCCTTAATTGATTTGATTGCACACTCGGACCTTTGCGCGAGAAGGTCACTGTGTTAAGGCACTGAATATATACAACGGCTGTGGGTTCGCGTTGTTATTTAGACAACAACAAGCAACTGATTTCACGTTAAGACGTGTTACGTGCAATCCAACAGAACTAATTTAGCAAATAATAGAATTAATCACTGGGGCCAGAGCGGAGAGAGGCTGTGGTGAGAGACTGGATATGCTGGGCTCTGAGTTTGGCGGTGTTGATTTAGGGTGGTAGGGGTTACTACCAGGCATCCTGGGTCCCAGTAAAAGATGATACCCCTCCCAGGCCAATTGATGGAATTGGTATACATTTTCAGGGCCCCCCCGAATCATACTGGGCTTACACTCTTTTACGTCAGCGTTGGTTTAGTGTCTCATGGTATTCCTGTCGTCAGGGGCCGAATTTCTCGGATGGGAATTGAAGCACAATCATACTGAATGTTCCTTTGCTCTTAACGGCTATTAATGGAGGAGAACAGGAAGTCTCAGTGCCTAACTATGGCAAGAACAGCTAATTTCAAATCCTGTGAATAATATTTTCTTTCTGTCAACCATGTGTTTTTTTAAAAAAAAAGAAGACCAAAGAAGCACACTCTGGTGCTTGTAAACAACACTGTTTCATAGATTATTTAAGAGTAAAAGTCCCTGTGGTGCTTTCTTAGGGGAATCGTATTGTTGCTATGTTTTCTGCCGCCTTATGCTGGTAATGAAAACAGCATGGATGGTCAGTGAGTCTGGGGGGAAATTAAAGCAACTTAGCATTCATGGCTATTAATGGGGTTCATTCAATCACATCGCAAATCTGACAGCAGACGATGTGAGATTGTGGGCTCCATTTTATTTATTTATTTATTTATTTTTTGCACACAAATTACGCAAATGCAATGTTGTGTTTCACAAGGGAGACAGGAATCGCATGTCATTACTGCACATGCTTTCAACTGCCAATTTCTGGACAAGTGGGAATTAATCTAAGAATATGTTGCATAATATGTGTGAGGGCTCTGAACAAAACATTCTGGCGATCTGTGAAAAAAACGCCTCATTGCCTTGTTTTACATTGCTGATGCTCCACGTGAAACGCATACAGGTTGGATATTGCCATCCCCATCAACTAATTTGTTAAAACTGAATGAATAAACATATAAATAAATAAAACAAGAAACCAAGAATTCATCCCTAATCATCCTGAGGCTGAGTGGTTTCTTTTAACTGAGACACAGTTATCATTCTGAAATGTATACAGAGATATTGATATAGATATATGGATTAAACAGCTTGCATTCTTTAATGCCATCTGTGCCTTATTTTGATCTCAGCATCAACAGTAAGCGGCTTCATTCATTTTATTTGGCAGACATATAAAAAAATTAGCCTAGGAAATAGTGTTTTTTTTTCCTCCCCTGTGAAAATACACTCACATCTTAAAAAAAAAAAAAAAAAAAAAAAAAAATCAATGCATGTTTTCTAGATCCGCTCCGATCAGCGATTGAGTATTATGAGTCAAGACTATCATAGTTGTAAACCAGTCTTTGACAGTTAGGAGTCCAGATTCGATTTCATTAAGGTTTGGTCAGTGTACCATGCATCCCGGGAGATGCTCATTAGTGCCTTTGCTTTCGTTAGCACGATAGCGCTACTGATACTCTTCTACTGTCTAACGGTTCTTTCGGGATGATGTATTTTCAAATTAACCGAAAAAAGTTGATATTATTACAAGAGAGTACATTTGATGTTCAGGCTGTACTGCTGGTAGCCTGTGTGCCATCCTGTTGGGATATTTCATGCTTGATAATTGGATACTAGTCTTGAATCAAAACAGTCTCTGTGAGGAAAATATGCAGTGGTTTTTTTTTTTTTTTATTAGCAGAGAACATCCTTGAGGTTGGCTATTGTTATGTCATAACTGCGACAGTGGTTTGACAGGCTCTTAGCTATGTTGTCATAGTAATCAAGTACATCTACTTTAGCATTGATTGGTGGGTCACACCTATGTAATCAAATGCAAAAACGAAACTGCAAATGTTTTGAACTCTAGTGCATCACATGGCTGTTCTCTCCATGGGTGTGTCCCAAAACTTCTAACCCTCTCTCTTCACCTCTCTGACTACCACTCAGCTCCTATCAGAAAAGAGGGGGAGGAGAAGAAGGGAGGAGATGAGTGGAGGAGAGGAGAGAACAAGGGGAAGTAGAGAGAATTGAAACAGCTTATTTGCTTCTCCATCATTAAATTCAGCATCAACCTATTAATGAAGTGACCCGAGCATATCTTTTAACTTTGACACATCCACAGTCAAACCTGTCATACGCAGCCAGCCCATTTTATGCCACAAAATATGAATGTCAATTCTATATAAAAAGGACGATGTTTAAGTTGACGTTAAAAGCTGACAAAAGCCTCAAATGACAGGAAATTCATTAAATAAATCCTCTGCCGTGCTTTTGAGCGTTCTGACGGTGACATATTGTGTAGGATTTGTCTCTTAATCTGTCTGAGCATGACCACAGTCATTCTGCCCTCAAACAAACAGACTTCCCTGTGAGGATATAATGGAGTACTCACCAATTGAGGAGACTTCAACTGTTGCTTAATGCAGCTGCTCTTGTCTCCTGCGATACTGGGACACCAGGTAGCGTGAGGACACAAAGATCGGTTTCCGGGTCAAGGAGGACACATTTTGCGGGTGTTGTGAAGGGGTGATGAATGGCGTAACTTCTGTAGATGGCATGCTTCCGTGTTCCATATGGTCCTCTGACCCACCTGAGATAACTGGAGCATGTGTGGAGTCCTAACACCTCGCCTCATGTCCCGGCACAAACCTGTCTGCCAACGGAAAATAATATTTAATCATTACTATGTCTGCATTTTATTTATTCAACAAAGTAAGCATGATCTAAAAACAAGCTTTCATTTACGTTTCAGCAGCTTATGCTTACAAACCAATTATTTTTCCTCCGCCAGTGCTTCCACACTTATTTTGTGTAGCAATTATCTTTTTACATTATTTTGAGGTGAAATTGATGACATAAAAGCAATCCCATGACGGCCCTCCTAAAACCTGGGGCAGTCCACACACCTGCCTCAGCTGTCAGCCCGCAGACTGTTCGCCAGACCTCTGTCCCCTTAGCTCTCCACCGAACACACAAAAAAACCCCTGTCCTTTCAGCTTGAGTAGCTCCGACAACATCTGCCCTTCAATAGCCAGATACATCTGAAAGCTACACCGTTTGTTGGTGTTTGGGAAGAGTATGCTGTAAAAAAAAAAAAATCAATTGTCATAAATATTACATTAAAAGGGTCACAATATTGCCATATTACCATATAAGGGCTTTGTAAGGGAAAGTAGGACACTTGTGTCATTATTACCATATTTGGATTAGTGGTTGATACCCTGCAGCCTCTGGAACATTCTGTTGCTGTCTTTGTGAAACATGGAACCGTACCAGCAAATCAGATCCTCCAATTTCATTGTCTATATTCCGGAATGCTAAGCTGAAGGTCCCCTCTTAGCGTGTATAAAGAGCTGTGCATTCATGTAAAATATAAAAAAAACTTTTATTTTTTACAAGCAAGATTTTAGATTTTGGGGTCCCTCTCAATTCAGCATGTTAATGATGGTGGTCATATAATTGCTGAAAAAAAAAAAAAACATGGAGGATTGTGGGTAATTGGAACAGCTTGTTTTGAAGTCTGTACTCACCACAGTTTTGCCTTTTCTTGATTAGATATTAGGTAAGACTGACACAGTACAGTATAGAGATGACCAACCAACCAGCATAAACGGGCCCCACTGCACATAGATAGGGTAATCATATGGTTTCTCTTCCTTAATTACAAATGAAAAGCAGGGGGACCTGAAGCGGCCTTGCAGGAGAGGTTATTTCCTGACCGTATGCGTATCCTGGACCGCTGATAAGCAGATTGCGGGTACAGTGCGGTAGCATGCGACAAGGGGCCCCCACGACCACTTGGGGGGCCTTAAGCAGCCGCTAGTAAGGCTTATGTCAAGGGCCGAATGTGCCACCAGAACATCTGTCAGTGCAGGCAGGCTGGAAATATCACTGACTCCTAGCATCGGTTTACGCTGCTTTTTAGTCCAGCCACCACTCTTGATTAGATAATTACTTCCATTATTGCCTAAATGAGTCTGGTTGGTTTGCGCATAATGTATACAAAGTGGTTTTTTTTTTGTCATCCAAATAACAATAAATAAATAAAAACGGAAGCCATGTATTCTGTGCATTAACACAGAGTTCAATGCATGTGGCTGAATGAGTAATTGAACCAATTAAAATAGCACTGATTGGCTGGAACAAAAGACTGCATATATGCAGGCTTTGCTGTAGCAGTGACTTTGAGTGGGGGGGGGGGTGGAGCTGGGCTTGCAGCTCAGAGGTTGCAGGTTCAATTCCAAGGTAGGGCACTTGCACCCTCAAGCGAGTTACTTCAGTCGACTTGCTTCAGTAAATATCCAGCTGTATAAATGGATAGTTTATAAAAACATGATGTGCCAGTTGCTATGGATAAGGCCATATTTAAATGGCGAATGTGAAAATTACTCTGGATAAGAGTGCCTGCTGCTGAAAGAAATATAATATCAAGGTTTTTCCCCAACAATTCATTTCAATTGTTCTACAAAAAAAAAAAAATAAGTGAGCGTTTTCGGTAAAATGCTCCGACACCCTAATTTTGCCTGGTTTCATGAGTGTCCCTTGAACAGTATTTCTATTGGAACGTTTTTTTTTCTGTGACTTTGACAGGGCTTGCTCGGATCAATAAAATGCTCTATTACCGTTTGGGGAAACATTCTCATTATACTTTTAATTATCGCTAGATCCGAAGGGAAATCTACCCGGAATATTCCACAATCTTTTGGAAACACAGTGTGTATGAGCTGCCTCTTGACCCCTGGCTGGAGGAATGCTGTGTAAAAGATGCGCCAAAAAATAACTGCTGTCCCCTGTGGAAATTAAATAAATTGAAAGAAGATATATTATCGTTATTAAAATACGTAGTGCAAGTCTGCACACCCCAGTGACAGATATATACCACTACAACCACTTCCAATATATATGTATAAAAAAAAAA
The DNA here is from genome assembly GCA_022829145.1 of Albula goreensis. Lineage (NCBI taxonomy): Eukaryota > Metazoa > Chordata > Actinopteri > Albuliformes > Albulidae > Albula > Albula goreensis. The sequence goes on from CM040760.1 coordinate 23,883,125, forward strand.
TGTTATAAAATACACATAGTTTCAGAAAAAAAAAACTGTATTTATTGTATTTTACATTTCTGTTGGGACTTTGAGTGAAGGTGGCAGAAACCACTTCACACTCCCATCCTTCCAAGAGTTATATTTTTAAAGGATTATGTATTGCGATGGGTTCAGGTGGCTAACCAATGGCTAACATTGTTCAGCTTGCGAACCAAAGGCTAACATTCACGCTACGAAGGTAGCCTACTGAGCCTACATTGTTCAGCTGGCTACCCAAGAGGTACCATTTGGCTAGCTAGCCAAGACTTCACAATGCTAAGTGGGCTAACCAAGCTCTCTAACCAGTACAAAGAGAGGTGCAATTCAGCTAGCTAACCAAAAGCTAACATTGCTCAGCTAACAAACCAAGAGCTCACAGTATTTGGCTTGGTAACCAAGAGCTCCTTTTGTTTGGCTAGGTAACTAAGAGCTTACATTTTTCAGCTATCAAACCAAGAGTTTGCATTGTTTGGCTGGCTGAACAAGATCTTCAGTTTTTTTTTTTTTTTTTTTTTTTTTGGCTTGCTAACGAAGAAGAAGCTCCCATTCTTTGACTGGCTAACCAAGGGCTCACATTGTGCAGGCCGGCCCGGAGAAAGCCAGCCATAAGCTGTCAGTGAGTTAATGTAGTCCGCTTGGCAGTTAGGGGCTGGAAGCAAAGGGACAGCCCTTTGTGTGGAGAATGAGCAATGGGTGTCTAACAGGCGCCTAGTTTGCCATCACCGGCCAAAAACAGCCCCATTAGAGACCCAGGGCTTGAGGCCTAACAATGGCGAAAGGATTCAGACGCCTCCATGCCTTTTACAAAAGCGGCGCGTGGGTTGTGTTTATTTCTGTTATCAATGTAACGCAGGCGCTGACCTTTTTTTTTTTTTCCTTTTTGCCGCAGTGTCGGCTGGGTATAGACATGGAGCGCGTCGATGCTAGCCTCCCGCCACCCCATCCCACCCCACCCCACCCCACCCTGCCGAGCTGCACGCGTGTTTTGGCACACACCGCTGGGCTCTTTTGTGGCCCCACGGCAGCGAACGCTGCGTCGGTTAGATGGCAGCGCGATAAGTGATCGCATTCAGCCGAACAATCACTCTATTCCTGAACCCTGCAATTAAATATAGAACTCTACACCGCCCACGCCCTCTCTCCTCTTTCTCTCTCTCACTCTCTCTCTTTCTCCCACTCTTCACATTGCTGTCCGCACTCTCGTTTTCCATTTGTCCTCTCTGTTTATATCTCTCCCTTTGACTTTTTTTAAACACTTTTTCTGTGTATCTCCATAAATCCTTGTCTTCTTTTAACTTTTAACACCTTTTCCACTCCTTTGTTTCTGAACCCAAACTGATGGGATCCAATGGCCTCACTATATCGATCTTCTTCCATCGACTCAGGAAGGAGGCCTCACATGTGACTTTGCGTGATTCATTTTTTTTGAAGGCCAATACAGCACCAGTCACATATGGCCTATGCTGTTGGAGGAATATGAAGGCACCATATACTCGTTTCATGGACCTGCAGCCGCCCTGGAGTACCTGACAGAGGTTAATGAGACTTATGACTGTAATCGGTTTAACCCCATTTTCCCTGGCGAGACCCAACCAGTCAATAAGGACCTCTGGCCTTCAACAGTAATGGTTCAGCTGGGACTTCAACACCCAAGCCGTTTTCACATATGAACTACGGAAAATGTCGGAGAATCAGGTCTGGACATTATCCAGAGTTTCCCTTTCACACATGTAACACACAACAGGAAATTGTCCGTGTCAGATGTTGGACAAGGCAACCCACTCATCCACTCATCCGTTTTTGCGTTAATATCAAAACTACATGTATTTGGACGTATCCGCAATATGAACGAAAGAGTGGAAAGCAATATACAGGCAAGCAGAAAAGAGTACAAAGCAGCTACCCTTTTTTATTCTTCATGTTTCGCAACAGTCTCATGATAGAAACGTCATCAACGCGCCCTCTCACTCGCCATGAATTCTCCATGGCAATTAGCTGCTCTACTCACACATAGGTGCAATTGGATATTACACAAGGGAGTTGGAAGGATAAAGTCAGTTTAATGTCCGGTGCAACTGATTCGGACATTTGTGTTCTCACAAACAGCTCCTCTGGGTAATGTCTGGGTAAGTTCAGTGTTGCAGTGCATGTGTGAAAAGGGCTCCAGTCAAGCACTCAGCTGTCCCACAAATGTCTACTTTCACTCTATGAACCTCCCTGAACAGGGCCCAAATCCTGGTTTTTGGACATGCTTCTCTCCATAGTTTGATTCAGATTTCCACCACTAATTTGTATGGTACTCTTTATGCTTCATCGTTTCATTTTCACCCCATAATCACCCTTTACTCTCTCTTCATCCTATCTCCACTTCATCCCCCCATCTTTGCTTCTCATCTTATATCTATTCAGCTACCCCCTGCTCTCCTTCATTCACATTGTCTGAGTATTGATTGTGACAGGCAGATTAGAAGACGACTCTGATCAGTGGGTTGGGGGAGGGTCCTTGCAAGATGACACTCAGGCTGCATCCGAAATCACATTCTAATCAGTGCCTACTAGATTCAAACAAAAGTGTGCTCTTACATCAACGTGGTGCCTACTACTCAGTGCAGTACTTCAGTTTTCAGACATACCACCATAGATATAACGTTCGCTATTTTCTACAGTCTAACAGCTGGAAGGTTACACCTGACGTACATTCCGTCATCGACATTCACAGAACTCTGCCGTCTCATCGTTTGGTATCTATCCACCCAGTGGTGTCGTGGGATAGCACTGATCCAGCCAGTTTGAGATTTCAGACACTCTACATACTGCACTTACTGATTTTTGCCTCTTATACATGGCGTAGTGTGTGATTTCGGATGCGGCCCAGAATCAATGTGGGGTGTGAAATACCAAGTTCCACATACTTTTCAGAGATGGACATGCACGTTCTGTACAGTCTGTAAATGGT
>CM040760.1:23891101-23963601 GCA_022829145.1 Albula goreensis
GTGCAGTGACAAACAAACAGGACACTGACACGCTCCAATTAGAGAGAGAGAGAGAGAGAGAGGGAGTGAAAGAGAGAGAGAGAGAGGAAGAGAATGAACTAGAGGAAGGCAGAGAGATGGAGGTAGGGAACAGTGGGATAGGGTATTCTTTAATCCCTGGGGTCAAATGAATCTGGGCCAGATACAGCCTTGTGATAAGGTCAAAGGTGAAAGGTCACTAATAGCTAGGCTGTAACTCTTTTGCTGCCGGAGTTCCTGTCCTGGGATAGGGGGCTAAAGGTTAAAAACAGGCCGTTACTGTCTCTCAGCTCGCCAGTGCGTACACACTGACTCATACCTGTGTGACACTGTGGGGTTTTTTTTTTTTGAAGCCACTTGTCAGTTTCTCTCTTGATCTGTCTTTCAAAAACCGCAGCCTTACTCTTTGTGTTTCAGTGTTCCAGCACTGGTGGTCTAAATGATGCTTAGACAGCTACATTTGAGTATCTCTGCAGCTGTGCCTTTGTAGCTGTTTTATTCCATTTATATTGTTTTTCCTTCATTTTTCTTCCTTGTATTTTAGTAATTTATTTATTTTTTGCAGTGCACGGATGGTGTGAAGAGCATAGCTTCTGTTTTTTTTTTTTTTCCCGGCTTAAGTGGTGGTGTAACGGGCCCTCCTGTCCAGTAGGTGGCGGAACAGGCAGCCAGAAGACCGTTCTCCATGAGGAGCAGTAGAAGATGCCGGCTCTGCCAGCGCTGCTGCTGTCGATTCACTTCGTCTTCCTGCTACTGACCATGGCCCCGTCGTCCCACAGCCAGGCCCCCGTGCTGTCCTCGGTCAGAATGGGTGAGTGTTCCCCACCCCTGCCCACCCAAACTGGATGCCCGTGACCCCCCTGAGGGCACCTGCGGGACAGTGTCTGCTCCGTCTGTCTGTCTGTCTGTCTGGATCAGAATATTGCACTGAGCAGCGTGTATTTATGTGTGCGTCACTCACCCCTCCTCTCTCATGTCTGTTGGAATTAGTATGTCTATGCGGGGGTGTGTGTATGTGTGTCCTCATCTCTATCTTTCTGTGGTCATTTTCATGTGTGTCTGTATTTATCTTTATATGTGTATGTTTCCCCCCCAACTCTCTTATTCATATATGTTAGCATTTGTGAATATGTGTCTATTTGTGTGTATGTGTAAATGTTTGCAATAGCATCTTCCTTCCCCATTTTTCTATTTCTTTGTGTGTACGTGTGTGTCTCCCATATCTCAATCTCTCTCACTGCCTGTTGCTACTTGTGTGTGTGTGTGTGTTTGTGTGTGTCACTCCAAAATCTATCCCCTGCCTGTGTGTGTGTGTGTGAGTTTGTGCACGTGTTTCTCCCACATCTATCCCTCTGCCTGCATATGTGTGTGTGTGTGTATGTTTGTGTGCATGTGTTTCTCCCACATCTATCTCTCTGCCTGTATGTGTGTGTTTGTGTATGTGTGTGTTTCTCCCACACCTATCCCTCTGCTTGCATGTGTGTGTGAGTGTGTGTGTATGTGTGTGTTTCTCCCACACCTATCCCTCTGCCTGTATGTGTGTGAGTGTGTGTGTGTACTGAAATGCCCTCCCTGTCTCTTCCCCAGCGGCCATCCTGGATGACCAATCGGTGTGTGGGCGAGGGGAGCGGCTGGCTCTGGCGCTAGCCCGGGAGAACATCAACAGTGTGATGGAGGGCCCGTCCAGAGCTCGCGTAGAGGTGGACATCTTCGAGCTGCAGAGAGACTCGCAGTACGAGACCACGGACACCAGTGAGTGCCTCTCTCTGACTCCCACCATTTTCATTTCCCGCTGCTTACACCTGCTTCGCAAACGAGCGGGGCTCTTAAAATGGCCACTGACTCTCAGGGGGCGAGGGTTGGGGGTTGGGGGAGGGGTCAGAGCCTCCCTCTTGTGTAAAAAAATAGTTGGCAAGGGGGAGCTAGTCTGGTGTGACGAATCATAGCAACATACTGTGGAAGGGTAATTACACTGGTATTAATGATAAAATCCCCCAAAAAAGTTTATATTTTTCTTTCTTATTGGGGTCTCTCGTGGGGGGTCCTCATGTACATTCTAAGAGGTGTTACTCTGTAATGGTTGCTGTTGGAACATGAACTGCTACAATTTAATTTAAAGAGTATTAAAATGTATTAAAAATAGAAAATTTAATAAAAAATTTAATTATTTAAATGTATTCAAATTCCTTTTTGGTTGCCAGTGACAGTGAGTAATGTGAGATAGTTGCAAAAATGAGAAGGCAAGCAATATTGACTGTGGATACGAGGATTGTCTTGCATGAGGATAATAACAAATATTACATTCATTGACATGTCTTTAACGGTAGACTCTGGTTGTTGACTCCATCGGTAGCTATTTTTCATCTGATGCTCAATTTTTGACCGTAAGCTGACTTTCATGGCTCAAACAGAAAACAAAGTTTGATTATGGTTGATGAGCGTTGGGTAACGTTCTCCTTCTTGACTTCATGACTGAACGCATGTCTTTTTTTCCCCCTCATTGCAAAACCGGTTACACTGACTGCAAGGCTCCAGTTACTGCCAAATAAACAGCTCTCAGTCAATAGCCATTGACATGCCATTACTTCAGTGTTGTAGCTATCAATGCGATTGATCTAGAAGTATCAACGTGAGTCTCTGTGTAATTAAATTGTCAGGGGTCGAGGACACAGATGTGATTTGCTTTTTTCAAATTTGATCCAACATAGCGATTGACCTTTTTTTTCCTGCCTCCTCGTCTCCTCCCTCAGTGTGTCAGATATTACCGAAGGGCGTGGTCTCTGTCATAGGCCCCGCCTCCAGCCCCGCCTCCGGCTCCACTGTCAGTCACATTTGCGGGGAGAAGGAGGTGAGATACGACATTCATCTGCTCCAGTATTACCCAGCAACTAGTGCCTGTGCTCTTACTCTTTAAATTAAGCCATCATTCACCGTGGTTCACACATGAGGTGCTTTTTTTTCTACCCCCTTATGTCCATGTCCTATGTTGTCTTCCCCTTCTACTGTACTGAAGCATTGAGAAGTAGTGTATTTGAAATGTGTCTTCTCTCCAACGGTTTTTTTTTCCACAACTGTTGCCTGTTTTTCTTTTATTTCTTCCTCTATGTCTCTATTCTTTGCTCCTTATCTTCTTTTATCACCCTTTCTCTAATCCCCCCACCCCATCCCTCTATCCTCCCACTCCTTCACCCACATGTGTCTGATATTTAAATATTTTTTTGTTGATCTGTATTATTGTGATATTATAATGGTAACACGACCACTCCCCCACCCCCACTATTGCGAAATATGGGGAAAACTGAACTGACTGAAGGCTGACGATAAATAAACAAGGAAAGAGTTCATGAGTTTATTTTTCTCTTATTTGCCCCCTGCTCTTTTCTTCTCTCCTTTCTTCTTCTTTTCCTCCGTCCTTCCTTTTCCCCTCCTCCCTGGACCATCTCAGATCCCCCATGTGAAGATCGGCCCCGAGGAGACGCCCCGTCTCCCTTACCTGCGTTTCGCCTCGGTCAGCTTGTACCCTAGCAACGAGGACTTGAGCCTTGCCGTGGGCGCCATCCTGCGCTCCTTCAGCTACCCGTCTGCCAGCCTGGTGTGCGCCAAGGCCGAATGTGAGTCCAAGCATGCACCATGTGCCACCTCACCCCGTCTCTGCATCCCCCGCCCTCCCCTCCCCCCTCCTCGGCCAGCTCTCACCTCATTTACCCCGGGTTACCCGCTTGGCTGGGTGGGCCTGTGCTTAGGGAAGCGTTAGCACGTTAGCGCAGGCCTCCATGCTCCACCAGCCCCCCTGCCCCCTGCCACCACCTCAGGCTCATACTGTCTGTCCGCCAGCCATCGAGGACTGCGGCGCGTCCGCCGCCAACGTGCAACGCAGCCAGGCCAGGCTGAGTCCGGCTCAGAGGTCACGGCCGCGTTCGCTGGTTTGGGTGACATCGAGCGTCAACGTCAGTGCGCATCATGTTCGCTGTGCTTGATTCGCCGTGATGGGGGCTTTGCAGCAAAGTGAACGGTCACTCAGGCCGATGTGGTAATGACACAATATTTCGTGTCCTTGTGTGACAAAGTAGTCTGACATAACTAAAAAGGAAAAGACAACGAAGGCAGCTTGGTGAAAGAAAACAAAAATACACAAATATCCAGCTTTCTTATTGTGGATGTAAAAAGGCAAGAATTAAAATAAAACAAACAAACCATACTTTCCATTAATATTAGAAGCTCAACATAGACCTCAATTGCCATAATTGTCACGGGTAGGTTTTGCATTTAAAAAGGTTTCATACAGTATGAATCAATAAATCCCCGGGAGTGACCAGACTGAGTAGACTTTAACGGTTGCAGTCTGTGTTTTTTTTGGGTTGAAATTGAATGTCAGTGTTTATAACATGCTCAGAGCTTGATTCGACATGATGGCGCTGCGTTATCGCCGCGCGGAAGAAGAGTGATGTCGTTGGGCCGGATCAGCAGATTTCCGCCAGGCAGGGCATGAAGGTTAAAGAGAAAATAGCCACTCTGGTGCCTACCAGAATGACGAACGGCTGCGTCGTGAGGAGTACCTGAGCTCCCCTGAAAATCCCAGAGACACGTAGCAGGAGAGAACGTTACCTTACTTGGTTGAGTTTGTGCCTTAGAAAACACGAGCACACCGACGCATTTTGCGGGGGTTGTGGTGTTGGTGGTGGTGGTTTTGGTATGGGGGTGGGGGTGGGGTTGTGTTGGGGAGGTTTTGTGACAAGTTGCCAAGCAGAGCTGAACAGAGAGACAGATATTTTTTTTTCTTCATTTGCAGGTGGGTCTAAATCTGGATGTGACTCTTGCGTGAGTGTAGGTTGGAACATCCAGTGGCTTTGACCTAGTTGGCAGGGGATTGGTTGAGAATGGGGTTGTCATGGTAGCGGAATGCTTGTTTTATGCGATCTGCCAATCAGCCAGCTCTTTGTGTGCTGTTGCACCGTTGGGGGGAATATTGTGTTTTTTTAATTATAATTTTTTTTTCGAATCAGTGGGGACATTTATGATTTTTTTCGGTTGATATTTAGGTTTGCTGTTGGAGTCTAGGCTGAAATAAAAACTTCAAATTAAATCCTGTCAAATACCATACATTTCCTAGTGGGAATTATGGCTTAAGCTATTTCAGCAGTTCACTTTATTTTCACTGCCACTCCAGCGCTCTTAATCATCATGAAATATCTGAGGATCATTTATTTGTTAATTCCACCCTATGCGCTGAAATCTTAAAGGGAAATCACATATTTATCTAATATATTACTCACCATACTACTCAACAACTAAAGAGGCTGTGAAATTCAGTGATCATGCAGTGAGGTTTCATGGCACCACAAATGGGTGGAGCTACCATCTTCAACCAGCACATGACCCGAGCTTAACCAATCATTGTGTTTTGCTGTGGAGGGCTAGCCTTTGTGATTAGATTGAAGGAGTCAGTGAATGGCAGCTTGTTGTAGCTCCAGCCATTATGAAGTTAATGAAGCCCCATTCTGTTACCACTGGAATGTTATTAAACAGCTAAAACCTGTGGTGGGTTTGTTGCAGATAAGATATCTGAGAGGACCCAGACTGACTTTACCTTAAGCAGAGAAAAGGCTGTCGCCAGTGCCCACTAATGACAAGATGTCTGCCCTCTGGACGATTCTTTTGAAAGTGTTTGTCTGCATTTTCCCCGCTTTGTCCTCGCTCTGAATTGAGCCATTGTGCCTTCGCCTCGCTAAGTGACCGTCTCCCATAGACCCAAGAGCAGGGCAGAGAGCATATGTGACTCAGGGTCACGTGACGTCTAGCCACTCGATTCTTTCGACGCAGCGGACGTAACAGGGCCTCCGGGTGAGTTCGTGGAGATCTTGCTCATCCAGGAGCCCTGCGACCGGGCATTCAAATCCCCGCTGTGCTGTTACCTTCAACATTTCGTGGGTGGGTGAGGTAACAGTTTGGCCCGGCCTCGTCAGGGCAAGACGGGGGCGGGCCAGGTTAGATTCGTTAGTCACATCCAGTGGTGGATAAAGCACACAACCTCTGCAATTGAGTGGAAGTGGAGACTTCCCTGATGAAGCATTCTTGAGTAAAAGCAGAACGACTCTATTCAAATTAAAGCTTGACTTACAGTGCATTAGTAGTTGCTTTTAAATGGACTTAAGTACTAAGTACTGTGATTATTATTATACTATAATATGTTGCTTACACCATCTAACAGTGATGATAACTGAGGAAGTATGCATACTGTATGTGAAGGTAGGCATAATGTATCTCCAAAGCCCATAGGTTATAATGTAATCAGGTTAATAAGTGAGTATACTGTCTGAGAGGGTGTGTATTCTGTATCTATAAATAAGGTAATAAAACTAGTAGAGGGGGTACTCCGGGAGCTCATAGAAGTTTAGGTGTGTATACTTCCTGCATGCTTGTGTATACTATCCACTACACCACTGCTATTGGAAGAACACATGCGATAAGTTAATGCAACTTACAGTTGCCCGACCGGCCAGTAGAGGCCGCTAGAGAGCGATGAGACCTGTGATTTTACCTGGTTTAACCCCTGTTCTTCACCGCTGAGCCTGGGCCAATTGCTGCAGTGCCTGTATAGACCTGCAGCGATGACCGGTTATCGCATAGCTGGGACCCGAACGCCAAACCGTGGGACACAAACCCACACCACGAGCAGGGCCCCCGATTCTGTGAGTCACGTCAAGACCCCAGATGTTCTTCTGCTCAACGCTGAAGGGTTTTTCTGGCACGGGATCAAAAGGGGTGGGCCCTTTCCTCCGAATATGCTTGTCAGCTCGCTCGTCGCTCGACCGCTGTGGGGTGGAGTTTTTTTTTCTTTCTTTCTTTTTTCTCCTCGTCTTAACAACGTCTTTAACGCTCGTAGCTCTCGTCGTCACAAGCTTGATAAAAGATTTCCTCCAGTGGTTAATCTCGGGTCATGATGGTTTGATTTCATTACGCGGGTCCGATTAGACGGATGAGGCTGGGAAAAAGAGCATTGATTTTTTTTTTTGGTCACCACATCCCTCCCCACCCCTCCTTTGCACCCCCACCTCCCACCTCCCCCTCCCTCCATGCCACCTCAAACTAATTAAACTTTTTGGCTGGGTTCAGTGAATACCGAGCTCCTTGCTGGCTTGAGCTCGGTGAAACAGGCAGCCACCGCCACCCCCCGGCCCCCATACCCACCCAACCTTTCATTCAGGTTTCCCCAAGAGGCCAAGTGTCTCATTTACATTTCAGTTAGTTTACGCTACTTAATTAAAGAGCATGCTCTGTGACTCCTCCTCCTCCTCCTCTCCCCCCACCAGGCCTGCTGCGATTGGAGGAGCTGGTCCGACGCTTCCTCATCTCCAGGGAGACGCTGTCCGTCAGGATGCTGGACGACAACCTGGACCCCACCCCCTTGCTGAAGGAGATCCGTGACGACAAGGTGGCCACTATCATCATCGACGCCAACGCCTCCATCTCCTACCTCATCCTCAGAAAGGTCAGTCTTCCAAACCTACACCCACACACCCCCCTGCGCACCCCCCCCCCCCCCACCCCCACCACCCTTACGGTCTCCTTTGGTCCCGTTGCCAAAACAACAGCTGCTCACCGAGGCACTGCTGTCCGTGATGGGGACAGGGGCGGGAATGTGCCTTCTGCCTCCTATATGTGGATTCTGGTGGAAAAGAAAATATAACCCCTGTGAACATAGAGTGTAACCAGATCAATAAGCCAAACACATCTTTGATTTAAACCTGGTGAGCGCTCCAGCAAGGTGCTCTACTTAGTTACAGCATGGTTCAAACTGTAAAGGAGGTACATAAGGGGTGGGAAAGAACATGGCGTATGCATTTTTGGATTTATTTCCCCAGTCGTTCACATTATCTGAAATTTTTAGTTCATAAACCAATGAAAGACAGTTTGAAAACCAGTCTTTTGATTCCCGCACGACAGATTTAACCCAGAGTGACTAAATCAACACGATTTGGGTGCGAATGTGGGACTCACCCGAAAAAAAGTGTCAAAATAACACTTTTGACAGTGTTAGCACCATAAATTGAACTCCTGGCCTTGTGGCACTTTAAGTCACAGTTATCACCAGATATTCAACACTTGTTCACTTTTTCTTCCACAACACCAAGACTTTAGCTAATTCAAATTTGCTGTGTGTGTGTGTGTGTGTGTGTGCGCACGCGATGCTTTACTGTGGTCTAATCTACAAGTGAACCGGCGTTGTTGTACATGGCTAATTAGCTGATTGAGCTAGGGAAATTGGTGGAAACAAAGACTGGCAGACCCAATTGTCCCCTCTGGACTGGAGCTGCCCTCCCATGTCAAACACTTGTACTTAATTTACTTAAAGAAGCTCCGCTGGGTTAGCATTTGACATAGCAGGGTCTGGATTACATTACATTGCACTATGCTTCAGTCATTTAGCCAAAGCTGTTACCCAGACTGACTAAACAGAGTAGGGGAACATAAGTACATTCACCTGATTAACGTGAGCTATCGTGCTAGACATGGCTAACAACATTCTCAGACCAGTGAGTGAGTGAGTGTGTGTGTGTGTGTGTGTGTATATATATGCAACATTGTCGAAAGCGCTAGTGAAAGTTAGCTATTCTAACCTCAGCTAAAATACACATTCAGAGTTCAAGCAATGCATCTGTAGAAATCCTGATAAGGAAAAAAACATAAAACTCGTAAAAATGTACCATAACCCAAACCATAAAAAACCATGTCCTCAGCTTGTACAAAAGATTTTGCTGGTGGGTAGAGATGGGAAGAGAGCCATGATGCAGTTTGAAGAGGTGAATTTTCAGTCTGTGCCGGAAGATAGCCAGCGATTCTGCCGTCTGGACCGCAGTTGGAAGTTTGTTCCCCCTCACTGGGGGGTAGCTCAGACAGACATAGCGCTAATAAATAGTGAGTACTGGTCATGGTAGTGATTGAAACATGCAGTTAGGTTTTCTGATATTCAATGAGAAACGGTATCAGAATTTAGCCCTGGTTTCCCAGATCTCGCCCAAAAGGCGCTGTAGAAGTTGTAGGATTATGTTCAGTGACATCTTACATCATGTAGCACCGCTAACTGTGTAATTATATCATAACCACTCTGTTAGCAACAAGCTATTACTGAGTAGCTGTAATTTAGGTAACACAGAACAGGAGTCGCGGGTGAAGGTAATTACACATGTGAAATAAGGCCGGCTCTGTCATGTGACCGAGGACAGACCTGGCTCAGGGTGACACAAGCTGCAGTGTTTCAGTGCCTCCCTGCCTGGTCCTCCGGTCCACGAGGTGTGAAAACAAGTTGAGCAATACGTCTTTATCTGCCTGGAACGAAAAGGTCACCCATCGCTGTAAGAGGGGCAATTAAGCAAACTGCGCTGCTGAAATACGTGTCTCTCTCTCCCTCTCTCTCCCCCTCCCCTTCTCTCTCTCTCTCTCTCGCTCTCTTCTCTCTCTCTCTCTCTCTTTCTCTCTCTCTCCATTTCTCTCCCTCTGTCTGTCCCACAGGCTTCAGAGTTGGGGATGACATCAGCATTTTACAAGTACATTCTCACCACCATGGTAAGAGTCTGCCGCCGCCGCCCACCGCGTGCCCTGTCCGCACCTGCTCTCCGAGCTGAGCCCTCCGCCGCGGCTAATGACGATGGCCATTTGTCACTTTTTTTTTATTTTTTATTAAAGATGCATCACAAAGAGGCTAGATGTGGCGCTGGGAGAAATGGGGGGGCACTGCGGAAGGGGTGTGGGGGGTCAGACAGAATGAGAAAGAGATACAGGCATAAACGTAAAAAATGGAAGGAAGAATTAGTAGTTTTTTTTTGTAAGGTGTCGTGACCATCTCTCCCTCTTTTTCACACTCTGTCTCTTTCTCTGTAAAGTTATAATCACTAATGAGAGGTTAATTATAATGATAACTGCACATTTGAAATGCAATTAAATATGTAAATAAACAGACTTTGATGATTCAAAAAATATATCTGCCTCTCTCCCTCCCCTTATCTGTCTCTGTTTCTCTTCTCTTTTCTCTCTCCCTCCCCTTCTCTCTCTGTTTCTCTTCTCTTTTCTCTCTCCCTTCCCTTCTCTCTCATTCTGTCTCTGTCTCCCTGTCCTTTTCTCTCTCCCTTCCCTTCTCTCTCACTCTGTCTCTGTCTCCCTGTCCTTTTCTCTTGCCCTCCCCCTCTCCTTCCCCCTCTCTCTCTCTCTCTCCCTCCCTCCCTCTCTCCTTACCCGGCTGTGTTCCCAGGACTTCCCCCTCCTCAGGTTAGATGACATTGTGGATGATCAGTCCAACATCGTGGGCTTCTCCATGTTCAACACCAGCCACCCGTTCTACCTGGAGTTCATCAGAAGCCTCAACTTGTCCTGGAGGGAGGGCTGTGACCTCAGCCCCTACCCAGGGCCCGCGGTAAGTGCTCTCTGCTGCCCCCTACTGACCAACCCTGGATGCACACCCATGCACTCACACCCTGACACGCTCATCCGCTCACACACAGTGACTCATGCGCTCACTCCCTCACTCGCTCTCTTTGTCATCCTTCCGGTCACTCATTCATTCACTTGATCTCTCTCTTTTTCACCCGTTCGCTCACCTACTCTTTTGCTGATTTACTCACTCATCCATCCACTTTTTACTCACTCATACTTTCGATCACTCGCCTATCTTCTCACTCGGTCACTCATTCAACCACTGCCCACCGTATCATTAACTCATTCATTCACTTACCTACTTGTTCACTCACCCACCCACTCCCTTATAGACAAACTCATTCATGTGCTAACACTCACCCAGCTGCTAACTCTGTGACTTCTGTGACAGTGTCACTGATCTACGCTGTCACTATGCAGACACACCCATCACTGCAACCATACAGTTGTACTCTCCTGCAGCTCTGAGACCATAAAGCTGCACTCTACTGCACTCTCCTGTTGCTGTGAAACCTCACAGTTGTATTCTTCTGCAGCTCTCCTCTGCGCTAATGTTCGACGCGGTGCATGTGGTGGTGGGCGCGGTGAGGGAGCTGAACCGGAGCCAGGAGATCGGCGTGAAACCTCTCAGCTGCACCTCGCCCCAGATCTGGCAGCACGGCACCAGCCTCATGAACTACCATGGTCAGTACATGGTCAGTTGGAAACAGGTGGTCGGGGTCTGGACATGTCTGTATCAATGTGTCTGTAAGTATGTTTGAAACAGGTGGTCAGTAATGTTATCTGTTTTGAATGAGACAATCAGTGATCATGTCTCACTGTGTCTGTAAGTATGTTTGAAACAGGTGGTCAGGTCTGTTCTTTGACTGTCTGTGAGTGTTTCCTGCACATGGTTAATGCTGGTGTGAACAGTTTAATTTATACTGTGACTACGTGTGCTGTAGCTCAAATTCCATTCAAATTTGGACTGATTTATTGGTGTGATAGGAGAGATCTCCTATACCCAAAGCACAGATACACATACACATTTATACACATAACACAAAATCATAAAATATAGAACAACATTAATGAACTAAGAGTTCACCAAAATAAAAGTAGCTAACTGTTGATATGCAGTACCATACAGTAAAGAACAAGAAAAGATGAAATACAGTATAATCTGTTTATTCTTTGTTGATATATCTCTCTGTGTGCATGCGTTTCACTTCTTAACTGCTGGGTTTGTCAGTTTGTGTTCTTCTGACTCTGCTTCTCTGTGTGCCTACCTGTCTCAGCTTGTGTTTCATGTTCAGCGACTCTCTTTTTTACTGATACCTACTTTGTCTTTCATTGCATTTCCCTAGTTCACCAACTGCTGTGCTTGTTGACTCCAAAGTCTCTCTATATCTGCGTCAGGCGTTTCTCTCTTTCTCTCTCTCTCTGCCACTGATATCTTCCCGTCAATCCGCAGTTTTTACTCTTCCCTTTTTTCTTTGTCCATTTCTCTTCTGTTCTTAGATAGGGAACCTGCTCGAAAGAGTTTTCCCAGTTTTGTTTTTTTTTTTTTTTTTTTGCATGTGTCTGTTTGTCAGAACCTGCTGTGGCTTTTTCTCATCATCTCTGTCAGTCTGTCTCTCTTTTTCCGGCTTACCTCCTCCCCCACCCCCATGTTCGTTTTCTCTTTTGCTCATTTCCTCCTCCGTTCCCCGTGTCTCTGTCCTTCTTACTGCACTGCAGAGTCCAGCCCATTGGGTGTGTCTTTACATCTGTCTGATCTGTCTGTCTGTCTGAACATGTTCAACATGCTTTATTGGAGGGAATGAATCTCTTAACATTAGCAAAGTGCACAGCAACACTTTTAAACAGGAGCACAGCAAACGCTGTGAATTTAAATTATACGTACAAATGCGAAAACAAAGCAATAATACCTACTGCTAAAATACCACCTTGGCCAACTACTGCTATGACTGCTACTGTTTCTGCTACTACTACTACTGTTACCACTTATAGCAATACATTATATTTTACTTTCTGAAATAAATGCAATCTCTCTCTGCCTCTCTCTGCCTGGCTCTCTACTACAGGTGGAGTATGACGGTCTGACAGGGCGGGTTGAGTTCAACAGTAAAGGTCAGAGGACGAACTACACCCTCCGCATTTTGGAGAAACACAAAGGAGGACACAAAGAGGTCAGAGGTCATGGAAGGTCAAGGGAGGGTGGCTGTGGAGGAGATTTCAGCTTTTGCATTAACAAAATGATCTTAAATTTGTGTTAACCCGATTCATAAATCTAGGTCACGTTTCAGCTGACTTCTGCTCTATCGTTCTTCACTCTCCTTCCCTGTACTCTTTTAGATTGGGATCTGGTACTCCAACAACACACTGGCCATGAACTCGACTACCCTGGACATCAATGTGTCAGAGACCCTGGCCAACAAGACCCTCATTGTCACCACCATATTGGTAAGGGCGGGCATTAGCGGCAGCCATGTTGGTGAGGATAAGTGCACAAGGGGGAACTAAAATGGTGGGTTGACCCAGGGACCATCTACAACACCCAGCCAGCCTGTGTGTGTGTGTGTGTGTGTGTGTGTGTGTGTGTTACATTGCATTTTCATTAGACACAACTGGTCATTTAGCACATCAGATTACATACTTCCTACAAACTCACCTCACCTGTTTTCCTGGGTCTGAACCGGTTGTTGATCTTAAGGCTAAAACAGAAACCAGAATATCCTGTAGGTCTTCAGGAAGGTGTAAAGAGGAAATTGAAGGCGAAGTGGAGCTGAGGACATTGTGATAAGCGCTATATTGTTTTTCCCTCTTCCTGTAGGAGAACCCGTACGTGATGCGCAAGGGCAATTACCAAGACTTCATGGGGAACGACCAGTACGAGGGCTTCTGTGTGGACATGCTGAAGGAGCTGGCCGACATCCTCAAGTTCTCCTTCCGCATCAAGCTGGTGGACGATGGGCTGTACGGTGCCCCGGAGCCAAACGGCTCCTGGACGGGAATGGTGGGGGAGCTCATTAACAGGGTGATTACTGCCAATGCTAATGCTAAACATCCACTGCAAATGCTAACTATGCCGTGATGGTGGGGGAGCTCATTAACAGGACCATTACAAATAAAGTTAACACTACCCTAGTTACTGCTAATGCTAACGGTAACTACGCTCTAATAGTAGGAGAGCTTAGTAATAGGGTAGTTACTGCCAATGCTAATGGAAATATCCAACGCTAATGCTAACTACAATAGGAAGTGGGAGAGCTCATTAATATGGTCACTTACTGCTAATGCTATCTAAGCAACGCTAATGCTGAGCAGACCAGGATGGTGGGACAGCTCATTAATAGGGCCATTACTACTAAGGTTAACACTACCCTAGTTACCGCTAATGCTAGCTAACGGTAACAACACTCAGATGGTAAGGGAGCTTATTAACAGGTCTGCCAGTGCTAACTACTGCGAACTCCCAGTGAAATTCGCCAGGCACCACACATAGGCTCTCCCTCCAGCCCAGCGCAGTCTCTCCGGGGGGAGGCAATCTTGCCATGTTTTTGAGCACGCTGGGCGGGCCTCGTTTAACTGGGTAATGAGCGAGTCTTGGTAACTCATTACGCAGCGGTAAACTTCGATTACGGCGGAACAGGTCCCTCTGAAATCTGGCCGGCCTTGTCGACACCACATGTGCTTTCTCCCTCTCTCTCCTCTATTTCCCTCTCCCTCCCTCTCTCTCTATCTATTTCCCTCTCTCTCCCTCTCTCTTGGTACGCAAGCCAGATGAAAACCGGGTAATTAGCTTCCCCCTGTTAATCAATTACACCGTGATTAAAGTATATGAGAGGTATCAGGGGTGTTGTTCTACAAATACAGCTCTCAACTCAAGCACAATGACAACACTCCCACTCAATCTTTTCTACCCCCTCCCTCTCCACCCTCCCTCTCCTCTGTCCACTCTCTTCTCTACTTCCTCACACTTCTGTTTCTTTGTCTAAAGGTTTTTGGGGTCATATGTGTGGGAAACAGGGGCAGAAAGCATGCACTCAAATAAGTAAACGCTGATGAAAAACAACATTTGTGAATGGATTCATTTCACCTTTCGTTCTGCCTTGTCATTTTGCATCTTTCTCTCTCGATGTCTTACCGCCTCTTACACTCTTGTTTGGACTCTTTCTCTCTTTCGTTTACACATTGTCCCTCTTTTCCTTTGTTTTCCACTTTGTTGCCACCTCTGTCTCTCTCTCTTTCTCTCTCTTGTTCACACTTTGTCTCTCCCTCTCTCTCTCTCATTCACACTGTATTTCTCACTCTTGCAGAAAGCAGACCTAGCGGTGGCAGGTTTCACGATAACGTCGGAGAGAGAAAAGGTCATCGACTTCTCGAAACCCTTCATGACCCTTGGAATCAGCATCTTGTACCGAGTCCATATGGTAAGAGATGGAGGGAGGGAGAGACAGAGAGCGAAAGAGAGAGAAATGCTGCTTTTATTGTCTTGCCAATAAAGCAAAACTAAACTAAAGTGAAATGAAATGAGAGGATAGGGAATTTTGAGAGTTTTTGTCGAATGGAGATGTTACAGTTTATGAGAACAGAAAAACCCAAAGCTCAACTTGTTTTCAACTGTTAGCAAGCTGTTCTCAGTTTAGCTCTGGTTCTGTGATGCAGTGTAGACCGCTGCACCCTTGTGGCCATCTGGTGAACTGCAAGAACGTGTGTTCTGTACTGACTCATCCCTATATGTTGTTATTCCCAGGGCCGGAAGCCGGGTTACTTCTCCTTCCTGGACCCCTTCTCCCCAGCTGTGTGGCTCTTCATGCTTCTGGCCTACCTGGCTGTCAGCTGCGTGCTCTTTCTGGCTGCCAGGTAACACCGTCTCCTTACAGACAAATATATTTTATTATAATTTTCCTGTAATTGCCCAGAGAAACAGTGTAATGACAGTTTTGAAGCAGTTCCGGTATAAGGCAACCACTACAAGCTCTTCAGCTGTTATTTATTTTTGTACAGCTAGACAGCTTATTACTTAAAGTTTAAAGTTTAGGACTTAGCTGTACCATGGCTTGTTTTAATATTGTGTTCTGATTGGGCTGGCATGGTGTTGATCAGTTTCTTATAACCATGGTTATTTTCTTATAACCATGTAATACAGCTAACAGTGGTGTAGTGATAACTGAGGAGATCACTATACTGTCTGAAGAGGTGGGCATACTGTAAGTCCAAAGCTTATATGTATTACTGGTAATAAGGGTAATAGGTTGGAATTCTGTCTGAGAAGGTGGGCGTACTGTAACTCTAGAGCCCATATGTATTAATAATAAATAAGGCTAATAGGTTAGTATGCTGTCTGAGGAAATGGGCATACTGTAACTCCAAAGCCCATATGTATTAATGGTAATAAGGCTAATTGGTGGGTACACTGTCTGAGGTGGTGGGCATACTGTAACTCCAAAGCCCATATGTATTCATGGTAATAAGGCTAATAGGTGAGTATACTGTCTGAGGTGGTGGGCATACTGTAACCCCAAAGCCCATATGTATTAATGGTAATAAGGCTAATAGGTGGGTATACTGTAACTCCAAAGCCCATATGTATTAATGGTAATAAGGCTAATAGGTGGGTATACTGTATATGCCAAGATGGTTAGGTTGGTTCACTCCATATATGTGCCTATACACTTGACTACTCCACTGACAGCTAACCCCTCCTTCCCTCCGAATGCGAACGGCACTGCCAGTATTAGAGGGCACCATGTGTCCAGCTATGACTTTGAGGCTGACGAATGTGGCTGATCCACGCTGCTTCTCCGACCTCCCCCAGGCTCAGCCCATATGAGTGGTACAACCCCCACCCCTGCCTGCGGGAGCGTAGAGACATGCTGGAGAACCAGTACACCCTGGGGAACAGCCTGTGGTTCCCCGTGGGGGGGTTCATGCAGCAGGGGTCAGAGATTATGCCCCGGGCTCTGTCCACCCGCTGCGTCAGCGGAGTCTGGTGAGTCTCTTCTGTTTTATCTTTCTTTTTTTTTCCCCATCTCCGTACCGCTCTGTTGTTCAAGGTTTTTTTTATGTTTTGGTTTGTCGTTTAATTTCAATGAAGTGAGTAGTTTCTTTATGGGTGTCTACCTCTGCTCTAAAGTTTCGTTTCGGTAGGTTTTCTCTTTGTTGTTTTCGTTTCAATAAGCGAGTCTCTTTGCAGCATCCACGGCACCACTCTGTTGTTTCGTCTCAGTAAGTTTTCCTTTGTCGTCTCAGTGAGCGAGTTCATTGCAGGCTGTATCAGGGCTGATGGTCTGTTTCGTACAGATTTGGAGGAGGGCGGCTAACAAAATAAAGGCTGCTGTTTGACCCCCAAGTTTTGGGACCCGTGAAATTGTCGCCGTCAGTGCTGTTGGGGTAGCTGGGCCTTATGGCGGCTAACAGAGCGAAATACACCTGATTGGGTGGTGCACCTGTAGGGTCCACAGCAGCCTGTTCTGAGCCCTGGCTGCTCAGTCACTATCTATGGCTGGAGTTTCTTGTTGCCAGGGGCAACACCTGGCCCAGCCTCACAAAGAAAGAATAGCGATTAAGCCTTCCTGGGTCTCCAGCTCCGTCTTTGTCTGGAGGCCTCTCCTATGCACCTGCAAAATGCATGACCCAATCATGTTTTGACCTTGTGCTTCTGTGATGTCATAAGCATTATGTGATGGGAGTGCAGTGGTGGTATAGAAAACAGGCTGGGGCTACTTGTCATGTGACCGTGATGAGTAACATGTGTGCATATTTCCCCCAAATCTGTGGGTGACAGTTACTCGGTGCAGCTGATGTGGTAGTTCAATTCAAAACGGAAAAATGCGGAAAAAAAAAACTGAATCAAAACAAACAAACACAAATTTATATGGTGCCTGCAAGAGAGAATGTTTATTCTCATGTTTGTTTTGTTGCACAGTGGGGTCTGCTGAATTTCGTTACAGTGCTGTCTCTGTACTGCTCTACAAGCCTGTTGTTTCATTTCAATAGAAAAAAGGATAAAGAGACTACAGACGGTAGAATAGGGCTCCACCACTCAACCACACATGGTTGGAGCATGTGCTACCAGTACAAGACTGAGTTGAGCCATGCACTGAGTTTAGCTGTGGAAAGAAAAAAAAAACGGACAATTTTGATTGGTTCATAGGAACTTGGTGACTGACAGCACATTCTAGTGACATTCTACTGACACCCATAATGGAATTCACAGTTCCTCATTCTGACATCACTAATGAATACACTATCGCACGTGTTCTCCTGCTCTTTCAGTGAGTATGTATGATTACCTATGATTAGGGTGATTAGCGTTTTAATTATCGGGAAAATTTGCGCTACGCTAGTTTATTGTTTTTGCTGGATAATGCTCTCTTCCTCAGGCATTTTAATCACCTTGAACAAAAAAGTAACCAATATTTTCTCCTCATCTTTGTAAATTGAATTTTTATGGATGTGCAATGCATTTGTTGAAATAACACATTTATTTAATGGAATTTAAGCTCGTTTAAAGGATTTGCCTCCGTTTTTAGATAATGTATTCGTCTGAATTGTGTATTAAGTTTCAGAGTGATGCTTTTACAGTTGATTAAATCTGTGTCTTTTTTTTTCCTGAAGTAAGTGTTATATCAGCTGTAGGCTGTTTTCTTGTATCCTCATAACAGAGTTTAAACCAGTAAACCATGAATTATGGGTCTGCGGGTGAGAAAGAGGTCATTGAACAGCTCGATTTAAATAGTGCACGTGCCTTGAAAAGGAATGGGGCAAGGACGGCCTGCTGGGTTTCTGGACTTCATGCAAGCCTCCTCAATCATTTAAGCAGCCAGAATTATGTATGTGATCTGCCATTTTCTCTATATTTTCTGTGATAAGCTCGTGAAAGACGACGGAAGATTGTTCTCCTGCGCCCTGTGTGAAATGCTTCACTGTGATCTATTCCACAAGTGAGCCAGTGGCGGAGTGTTTGGGTAATTAGCTAATTGAGTCGGGGTAATTTTGCGGAAACCAAAACCAGCAAACACGCCGGTCCCTCCGGTACTGGAGTCGCCCACCGCTGGTCTAGAAAATTCTCCACGAACAAAATAGTGGAGGGAAACAGGGCAGGGATAAAGGAAGAATGTTGGCTGTGAATCCGTCTGTCAGCCTCTCTTTTCCTTTCCCTTTCTTCTGTTCAGATTGCTTTTCCTTTTCTTCTTTTCTTTATTCACTCCAGCGTTCAGCGTAGACTTCTCTTTCGCTCTCCCTCATGATATCGTGTGGCACATGTTTTTGAGGTTTAATTAGCAGTTAGCGAGCGCCTGATACGCTCTGAAATTACTTTAACGGATAAGACTGAAAGTACATCAGATGTATTTCAGAGGAATATTAAATATATAATACTGAACCACAAACAGAGGATACTGGGGCATAAGTGAAACGGAACACATCAATAAACATTTAAGTTGTTAAAATCAAGCCATTAATTTAAAAACTATTAATTATTAAGAAATGTGTTATCCAGTCTCAGTGTTGGTATATTTGTATAAAAAGTGAGTTTTGCAGAATGCTGAGCAGAATTATATACAGTGGATATGTGGTGATAATATATTTTCAGAATGAAGTTAATTCTGTCTGAATTAAACGTGGTTCGGTAAAGTCTGGGTATAATACGGTGCTGGATCCTCTCTAAACCGGACATCTTCCAAAAATGGCCCCGAGTGCCCACAGCATAAGCTGCTTTTTGTTATTTGTGGGCAAAATTAATCTCTTGACCAAATAGACTTTTTGAATGCATATAAATACAATTTCTGTTTTTTCTCCCTTAAACTCACTTAGGTTTGTCTCCCTGCCATTTCCACTTTTCTTTTCATTTCGCCTTTTTTTTCCAATATATGACAAATTATTTTGTTTCGGTGACTAGTTGTCCGTTTCGTAGATCAGTCCGGACCAATTTCCCCTGTCCGTTTGTAATTTAATCAACTGAAAATTAGTAACATTTTTTCCCCTAAATGGATCATTTTCCACAGAGAACATTACGGAAAATTAAAGCAGTTTATCTGAATGATTTAAATTCCCGTGAATATGGCGACGTTTAGTTTCCATGGCATGCATAGTTATTTCTGACATAATGTGGCTTAAGAGAGTAAATCATCCCTAAAAACATTAAAAGTGCCCAATTAAGGACGATTTGCAGCTTGTTAGAATTCAGGGGGGTAGCAACCGTGTTGGAACAAAAATCGGCATACACAGGAGTCCCGCAGGACCGGGTTTGAGAGCTGTATTCGAATAATGAGCCAAGATGGCCTAAAAGGCTTTTTCCCTTGTCATTGTGTATTCAAAATTGAAATTCAGTGCGCTTTATTGGCATGACAAGAGACATCCTACATTGCCAAGATATTATATTGTATAATCTTATATTGTATTCTGTTCCTATGTTCTCATTTGCACTCCTCACTGTCCTGGTCTGTCAGTTTCTCTTTTGTTGGGGGATAGTCAACCCTGAGTCCAGAAAGCTGCAGTTTGCGCTGGTTTATATCGTTTCTCAGTTCTGTCGCAACTATCGCAGTGGCTGTTAACACATTTAATTAACCTACCTGGTTTCTGGAGTCCACATGGGTTCCTGTCTCTTCTTTTTAAGGCGAAAACAAAAACCAGCAAAACACTGCAGTCTATGAATGATAGGTCAATGACGAATTATGACATCAAAAATGGGTGGAGCCAAAATCAGCTGCCAATTGCTGGCTTGTGTCAGCCAATCAAAATACACTGCTCTCCAAAACAAAACAGAATGATTGATATCTCCGCCCATTTTTTGGGGTCAGTGGTACCTCACAATACCTTATGTTCCAGTCAGTGTTCCAAACTGTGGTACACTGTTTTTTTGTTCTTGATTTCTTGATTTTATTTATTTCTTCACTCTATATTTAGGACTAAGATTAAATTTTCAGCCTCGGGTGAACAATGAAAGTCTAATTCTCCCAAGTTTCATTCTCCATGAAAATACTGTGGGCCTCCTGGACCAGGGTATGTTTGCGCTCTGTGACGCTTGGAGGGTAGGTTTTCACCGTAGCTCCTGTGTTTGAGCTGTGGGCCTTTCCTTTCAGGTGGGCCTTCACCCTCATCATCATCTCGTCCTACACCGCCAACCTGGCGGCCTTCCTCACCGTTCAGAGGATGGAGGTGCCCATCGAATCACCCGATGACCTGGCGGACCAAACCAACATCGAGTACGGCACCATCCAAGGGGGGAGCACCATGACCTTCTTCATGGTACGGCCCATTTCCCGGGCAGCGGCTCTGGGACCTGTTTGCATTGGTTTACATCAGAGGTCTCGAACTCAGCTCCATAGAGGGCTGTGTTGCTGCAGGTTCCCTTTCCGACCAATTACTTCTGTCCTAATTAGCGGACTCACTCATTCAGCCATGTTTGTTAAAAGATATGTTAACCTCTAATGCCATTATGTCCTCTGGCCAAATGGCCCCTTTGATCTTATTATGATTACAGTACAGCTGGTACACATTGATCAGGTCTAAAATTGCAAATGTGAGGAAGAGAACAGGAAATGCAAGTCAACTGACATGCTAATTCAGTTCAACTGCCGGACTAAGAATACACTGCTGCCAAATTGATACGAGTCATTAGATTCATTGTTTTATCTTGTAAGTTTGTCTCCATGTCTACAAAGTTTACCATTGAGTATAAAATGGTAAATAAAAAGTTGTGTTTCAGAGACTCTGTGAAGCCTAACAGAAGTTTAATATTTCCTTCTCTTAATAAGCTATAATAAAGACTAATTTAGAAAAGGATGGAGCTAATTATCTGACTGGAAAGCGCAGGATGGTGTGAAAACCAGTGTGTATACAGCCATTTATAGCACTGAGTTTGAGACAGCTGGTTCATGCATTTCGACATTCTTTGAATGTGTACTGGGTTGTATTTTTGCATCTGTACTGGTTGGGGGAGTGGCTGCATTCATATCGCGTAGATCGTTTTGCACACAATACCTGCCACATCCAAGCTGCTTGCACATACTGCACACACACTGCGGCAACTGTGGTTTAATGGTTAGGGAGCTAACTCAGCGGTCGCAGGCTAGATTCCCTCGTGGGTCACTGCCATCCTGGCCTTGAGCAAGGTACTCAGCCTGACAGTACATATATATGCCTCCAGCATTCTGCAGGCAAACTTCCCCTCTCTCTACATCGTTAGCTGTAGTCTCTGTCCTCTCTATACCCTACGCTAAGGCTATTCAACTCCAGCCCTCAGGGGCGGCTGTGTCTGCAGGTATTTGTCCCAACCATGCACCGGGACCAAGGAGGTTCACCTATGAAGAGAAATCCGGTGGCGTTCTGTGTGGTGGGAGTAAATAGCTGCAGACACTGTGGTCCCATGGGAGTGGAGATGAACAGCCTGGCCCTATACGTAGTATGCTATGATTTGCTTTGAGGAATATCCAGCTATATAAATTGATTGCTTGTTTAAATAAAAAAGTGAGCTGTGTAGGTCACTGTGGCTTAGTGGTGCTAGCAAAAGATTAAATGTTCATTTATTTTTGACTTTGTTCGCCAGTGAACGGCATTGTATTCATTGGCGTTTATCTGCGTATTTGCATGGGGGGTTGGTGGTTTGCACTCGTGTTGCGTAAGTTGCTTTGTGTCCGCTTTGTGGTTTGTGGTTGAGGGGGGGTGCGGGGGTATATGAGTTGTTCCCCCGTCTTTTCATTTCCCGCTGTGGAGCTTTGGGGGCTTGGGGGCGCGTTTGTTGGTTGTCGCGTTAAGTGGCCGTGCGATGTGCCCATTTGCTTATGCAAGCGGATTGGCATCTGCCTTGGCATCTGTGTTTGCTAGCGTGAGAAGAGGGGGGACGAAAAAAAAGCAGCTACGGCGCCAGACTGTGTTTGCTATTGTGTCTACGTCGCTCGCTTCCATCTCTCTCTCTCGGCGTTCCCGAAAAAGAATCGTAATGCAAGGGGTTGTGCGCTCGCGTGGTTGCCGGACGCATTATTTCCCGGCTCTTACTGCCAACTGGGCCCAGCGCAGTCTCGCATTGTTTGTGCTCGACTTAGCAACGGTGATTAATGCGATAATGACACCACAGATGATAATACTCATAAATCACTTCTTTTCTTCCCCCTCTTCCCTCTCTTCCTTTTTCCCCTCCCTCCACCCCATCCTAGAATTCGCGGTACCAGACCTACCAGCGGATGTGGAACTATATGCACTCCAAGCAGCCCAGCGTGTTTGTGAAGAGCACGGAGGAGGGGATCGCTCGTGTGCTCAACTCCAAGTACGCCTTCCTGCTGGAGAGCACCATGAACGAGTACCACCGCCGCCTCAACTGCAACCTCACGCAGATCGGTGGCCTGCTGGACACCAAGGGCTACGGCATCGGCATGCCGCTGGGTGAGTGGGCGGGGCAAGGGCAGGTGGGGGTGTGGGCGTTAACTCATGCCCGTACCAGTCTAGTACACGAATACTGGAAGCTAAGGTGATGGAGAGTTTGCAAAACCAAGAGATAGGATGACAAAGAACTACCAGCAGTATCAGGCACTATCAGTATGTCATGGGGCTAGTGGGCGGGGCAAAGGTGTGGTGGGGGGTTGAGCATAAGCACACGTCCTACACTAGTCTAATGCAGTCTAGTGCACTAGTCTAATGTACTAGCCAAACTATGGACAGTTTGGGAAATAGTGATAGGATGATGAAGACCTACAGTACCTGTTGCTGTTGAGTGCACTGCTGTTACCTGATGTTCTCATATACTATGTTTGTCCACCTTTTACACCCTTTCTTCTCTTAGCACTATTTCACCAACCATATGTTCATGTATGGTATGATGCTAAGTGCAGCCCCAGTTAATGCAATGATGGGGTCATCATTGAACCAGTTTGAGCCAGTATGATCCAGTCTGAACTGGACTGAAGACTCCAGACTCACAGCCCTAGCCTCTGAGTAATGTGCTTGACACTGACAGTGAACTGAACAAAACATCTGTTTGTTTCTCCTGCTCTATTTCTGTGAATTACTTTTCTTAACAAAAAAAGGAAAACGCTTTTGGGAATTTGAAAAAGACTCTTTTTTTGTTGATTTCCTTTTTTTGTTTCTGAGTGTGACCCAGTTTGAAACTTCATCTGTCTTTAAGGTGAACACACCTGCTCTGGTAGTACAGGAATACCTATGGCTATGTTTGGGTAGCAGGTCTTAATACACTGATCTGATCTGATTTCAAATCCATTCTTTTTTGGAGGTGCGCTTAAGGTGAAAGTGGGAACCCAGGGGGGGGGGGGGTCGGAGCTGAGAGAAAGTGGGCAGGGGCTGATGCAGGCACATTTAAGGGGGTGGAAGTAAGGAGGGACTCTGTAGCTCAACATTCATTGCTATAGTTTCTATATTTCAGACATATTTTATTGTCATCCCCTCTGAAGTTTGCAGATTATTTTTTTGCTTCCTCGCCTTTTCAAAATTCACCTGAAATCTTTCTGTAAATCCCCTCTGAGCGATTAAATCCCCTCTCCCACAGACTGCGAGAGAGGAAGCTGTGTACTCATGACTTGCCCTAGTCACATGACCTTCTCTCCACACTATAAATCTGACACATATCACACAGTGACACACTGTTTCCTGTGCTGTGTAGAAGGAACTTGAAGTCAAAATAATAATTCTCACAGCCGGCCAGCAGGGGCCACTAGAGAGCAGTCTGAGTATTATTTGTTTGGAGTGAATTTAGGCAGATATTATTTCTGTATCATTACCCTGTCATTACTCTTTTTCTGTTCACTCTTTATGAAATAAGTACGCACACACACACACATACACACACACACGCACACACAGAGTATGTATATTTATATATATATATATACTTAATTTATGTACGTAATATATATATGTGTGTGCGTGTTTGTGTATATATACCAAATTTATATACCTAACATATATATGTGTGTGTATGTGTGTATTTATATATATATGCTAGGGCTGCATGATATGGAGAAAAAATGTGATATACATTGAACTTATGGATTATTGCTATTGAGATATGCGATGTGATAAACCAAAGATTAATTGACTTAATCAGTTTTAATGAAGTATATTTAAAACCTGAAATAATCATATTTACAGGATGCATGTTTCCTGTTTTGCCTGAGTAATGAAACATCACTCCCAACTTATCAGTGACTGGTAAATCCTTACTGCACCCCACTTCCGATTGAGTGTGGCCGTCACACATGGGGTTCATCTTGCGCATGACGTCTCAGTGTGCACACATCTGCATCACGATCAACAGCATGCACGACTATTCTTTGCTCTCTTTGTTGTCAGCTCATTAAATGAAATAATTAAATTATGCAACATACTGTGATATGCTTATTGCGAGAAATGCAATCACGATATTGATAAAGAATGTGATATACCATGCAGCCGTGAAATATATATATTACATACATATACAGAGAGCAGAGAGGAAGCCACAAACAGCAAATAACTCTGTTCGGCGGTATAATACAGTCATATATTTAATGAAATGTGAAATAATCCATGACAGTAATTCAATTTTGATTATAGGAAGGATCTTCCTCTGGGAATCCAATGCAAGGCTTTCGGATCTGAAAAAAAAAAAAAAAAAAAAAAATCGGGAAAAAAAAAGAGCAAAGAAGCAGAGACATTAAAGGACTGAGTGACAGCCTGGGCTGCAGACATCACTGTCAGAAACCACCTCCAGTGACAATTAAGACTGTTTATAGATTCATTTCAGTCCTCGCGGTATTCCATTTGAACTCCTTTAAGGATGCGGCGCGATGGCGTTATCTCATCGATGACAGGTGCCGAGATGCGCTGAGCGAGAAAGCAGACTCCATCTCCCTTTTTCTTTCTTTATCTGTCTCTCTCTCTCTCTCTCTCTCTCTCAATTCGAGTTCCTTTTTTTTTCCTCCAAATGTAACTTTCTCATCTTTCATTCAGGGGTGCACAGAAACTCTGAGTCTGTCTTTTAATGCGAGTCTCTATCTACCTTTCTGTGCCTCTCAATCTCTCTCTCTGTCTCTCTCTCTCTCTTTCTCTCCCAGGCTCTCCCTTCAGGGATGAGATCACCCTGGCCATCCTGCAGCTCCAGGAGAACAACCGTCTGGAGATCCTTAAGCGACGCTGGTGGGAGGGGGGGCAGTGCCCAAAGGAGGAGGATCACCGGGCCAAGGGTACGTGTCCACTCCACTGTTCACTCTGGGGTTCGGTTTAGTGTTCCCTGTAGTGTCCACTCCACTGTTCACTCTGGGGTTCGGTTTAGTGTTCCCTGTAGTGTCCACTCCACTGTTCACTCTGGCGTTTGGTTTAGTGTTCCCTGTAGTGTCCACTGCACTGTTCACTCTGGGGTTCGGTTTAGTGTTCCCTGTAGTGTCCACTCCACTGTTCACTCTGGGGTTCGGTTTAGTGTTCCCTGTAGTGTCCACTCCACTGTTCACTCTGGGGTTTGGTTTAGTGTTCCCTGTAGTGTCCACTCCACTGTTCACTCTGGGGTTTGGTTTAGTGTTCCCTGTAGTGTCCACTCCACTGTTCACTCTGGGGTTTTGTTTAGTGTTCCCTGTAGTGTTCACTCCACTGTTCACTCTGGGGTTTGGTTTAGTGTTCCCTGTAGTGTCCACTCAACTGTTCACTCTGGGGTTTGGTTTAGTGTTCCCTGTAGTATCCACTCCACTGTTCACTCTGGGGTTTGGTTTAATGTTCCCTGTAGTGTTCACTCCACTGTTCACGCTGGGGTTTGGTTTAGTGTTCCCTGTAGTGTCCACTCCACTGTTCACTCTGGGGTTCGGTTTAGTGTTCCCTGTAGTATCCACTCCACTGTTCACTCTGGGGTTTGGTTTAGTGTTCCCTGTAGTATCCACTCCACTGTTCACTCTGGGGTTTGGTTTAGTGTTCCCTGTAGTGTCCACTCCACTGTTCACTCTGGGGTTTGGTTTAGTGTTCCCTGTAGTATCCACTCCACTGTTCACTCTGGGGTTTGGTTTAATGTTCTTTTTGTTGTCCACTCAAGTGTTCACTGTAGCGTTCAGTTATTTTTTCTTTTTAGTGTGTGTGTGTGTGCGTATGTGTGTGTGCGTGCGTGCGTGCGTGTGCGTGTGCGTGTGCGTGTGCGTGTCTGTGTGCGTGTGCGTGTGCGTGTGTGTGTAGTTGTTTTATTCAGCGCTGTGTCACCGCAGGGCTGGGCATGGAGAACATCGGAGGCATATTGTGTGTGTGTGTGTGTGTGTGTAGTTGTTTTATTCAGCGCTGTGTCACCGCAGGGCTGGGCATGGAGAACATCGGGGGCATATTCCTGTGTGTGTGTGTGTGTGTGTGTGTGTGTGTGTGTGTGTGTGTAGTTGTGTGTGTGTGTGTGTGTGTGTGTGTGTGTAGTTGTTTTATTCAGCGCTGTGTCACCGCAGGGCTGGGCATGGAGAACATCGGAGGCATATTCCTGTGTGTGTGTGTAGTTGTTTTATTCAGCGCTGTGTAGTTGTTTTATTCAGCGCTGTGTCACCGCAGGGCTGGGCATGGAGAACATCGGAGGCATATTCCTGTGTGTGTGTGTAGTTGTTTTATTCAGCGCTGTGTCACCGCAGGGCTGGGCATGGAGAACATCGGAGGCATATTTGTGGTCCTAATCTGTGGCCTCATCATCGCCGTGTTCGTCGCCATCATGGAGTTTGTGTGGTCGACGCGGCGCTCGGCAGAGACAGACGAGGTACGCCCCCACCCTCGCCCTCGCCGAAATCACAGACCCACCCCAGTAGGTCTCCATGGCAACCGGCCAGCCCTCCGCCCGTCCGTCCGTGCGTGTGCGTGTGTCATGCCGTGCTGTGCGTGTCGCTGCAGGTGCTTGTGGTGAGCGCGGTTGTGTTGTGTGACTGTGGGGGTGTGACTCATCTGCTGAGCACTGGTGTTAATGTGGCCGTTACTATGCAACCGCGTATCTGCGGCGACGGCATAGATGTGCTTGGCTTCGTTTAGGCTGAAAGCCCTTGGTGCTCAAATCCGATTTATTTGTTTTTTTTTTTTTTTTTTCCAAATCCGTTCTTTTTGAAGGAGGTTCACACAATACAGTTACCAGATCACACTTGTGTGTGTCCAGACAAGCTACTGGCTTCTGATCAGTTTCTGCAATTTCCATGGCTGTTATTATGTCTGGAATGAATTGATAGTATAATTCAATGCAGTACGATGTGGGAAATAAAAAAACAAAAAACAAAGCAATTGTCTGTAAAAAAAAAATCTATTGTCTACAGCCACAAGTCTTATTGTGGTCCAAATCAGATTTGAACAAAAAAAATGTTTTCAATGTGACTATTTGTTGTTTAGAACTCATAGAAAAGATCAGATAAAAATTGGATATGGGGGAAAAAAATCAGATTTGAGTCACTTCATGCTGGGTGCCTAAATGCAGCCGGTGGGTCCCCCAGCTCAGAGCCTGGGAACTCCCTCTCTTGTAAATTGTGTTTTGTTATCGATTTTTGTGTTATATGTGTTTAATATTGACATACTGTTGTGAGTATGAAATGTACTCTGCTGCTAATAACTGCTATTGCGTCTCTTACTGAGTGACTTACAGATATCATCGTTCTAAACATTCCCTGGTTGCACTTTAGGTTGGGGGATGCAAAAAAAATCCATAAACACATTAATAAGTCATTTATAACCATTAATAATCAGGTAATTAAACATTATATGTGATTATGTGTTTATAAACACTCAGATCAGCCTTCCAGTTGTACTGTACCTTGGCAGAGGCATAAGGCCGACAGGATATAGTGGTTTCCAAGATCAACCTGTCTCAACCCATAGACTGTTTAATATACTCATCTTCACAAGCACAAGAGTAAATCATTTTGTGATTAATAAATGGATTACTAATGATTATAAGCTACTTATTAATGTGTTTATAAACAGTTTTCTAACTTAAGTGTTACCCCTCCTTTGGCATGCCTAACATGGGTTCTGGTGGTCTCCTGTCTACTTCAGAATCATTTAGGCCAGTGGCCTCCAGTTTTAGTCCTGGTGGGCTTCAGGGTACAGTATTTTTGTTACCCAACCCTTAACAAAACCAATTAAAATAGCCATTTACACAGGTAAGTCACACCAGCTGGTCTCCTGGCTCTGTGGAATTTCAGGGGGGTACTAAACCCACCTCACACTGTGGCTGTCCAGAACTGGAACTGGAAACCACTCTCTCTCAACCATCCAAATTCGTGCTGCAATGACAAAGAAAAGACAATTTTATCTTGGATTTCTTGTGCAATGAAAGCCCAGATTTGTTTGATGCCTGAGGCGGGGTAAAACCAATTTTGTGGCAGTTTTACATATGTAAAATTGATGGTGCGTGGTTTTACTTTTGCCATAGCAATTACTCAAATACAGCAATTACTCAAATAAAAACCCATTTGTTTGTTTTACTGTTGCAACATGAGCATGGACCATTAACACAGGAGCCCTTCATGTTTCTATTTTTACAAATGTTTCGTTTTGTATATCTCTATTAATGTTTATATCTATCATATAATTTGTATCATTTAGTTTGAAGTGGCATGGTACAAGATTATCAAAGTACAAGGCAGTGTTTTTAAGTGTAAAGCATATGAGTATACATACTTTTATTGCGCATGTGTGAGATATGTATTTTTAGCATTTGTTGATATATAAGTACATATTTCTGTGGATTCCTGAAAGTATGCGTTACTGTGATTT
Organism: Albula goreensis; assembly: GCA_022829145.1. Taxonomy (NCBI): domain Eukaryota; kingdom Metazoa; phylum Chordata; class Actinopteri; order Albuliformes; family Albulidae; genus Albula; species Albula goreensis. The sequence goes on from CM040760.1 coordinate 23,920,229, forward strand.
TCACGGTTTGACGTTTTATGTCCGTGAGTATCGTCATGCCATTTTAAAAAAAAGAATTCTTATTTTTCTGACTTCTTATTTTCATTTACCTGTCAGGGTGTATCTTCAAATGTGTAATTTGTGCAAGTTGTCTGTGTTTTTATACACCTGCATGCAGATATTGCTGGAAAAGGCCAGTGTGCTGTGACTGTGTGTGTGTGTGTGTGTGTGTGTGTTTACAGACCTTTGTCCATGTACTGCATGTTCTTTAGAATTGCTATTGCTATTTTGCATTTTGAAATAGCTGGTTGGGCTAACCTGTCTTCTTAAAGAGTTATGTGCCACCTGCTTGTTTATATTGGATGAGGTATAGATGGACAGTGTGAATCCGTAAGGCTCTGCGTGCACCTGGTGTGTGTTTATGCGCTGCGTTAACCTTTGCCTCTGCTTCTCTGCTATTTGTCTGTCTTCATTTCTCCCTGTCCTTTTTTCCCCTTGTTTCCTTCACCTGTTACTCTCTGCCCTCTTTCTGCGTCATCCCTCATCCTCCTCTTCTATTTACTCTTTAAATCCTCTCATGCTCTTCACCTTTCCTTTATCCTCTCTCTCTGTCTGTCTTCTGTTCCACCCCCCCACTGTTTTTCTTGTTGATTTTTTTTCTCTTTGTTCATCCCGTGTTTCTATCATCCTCTCTCATCTCTTCACCCCCTTTTTGTTTCCTCTCCTGTTTTTCTCTCTTTCCCTTTCTCTCTCTCTCCACCACACCGTCCCCATCTCTTTCTTTTTCTCCCTTTTTCTATTTTGTTTTCTCTTCCAACCCCCGCTCCCCCTTTCTCTCTCTCTCTCTCTCTCCCTCTCCCTCCCTCTCTCCCTCCCTCTCTCCTCTCTCTCTCTCTCGCTCTCTCCCTCTCTCCCTCTCCCAGGTGTCCGTGTGCCAGGAGATGCTGACTGAGTTCCGGAACGCTATCTCCTGTAAGAAGAGCTCTCGTTCCCGGCGGCGGCGGCCCCTGACGGGCCCCGGGGGGCCCCGCCATCCGACGCGGCTGTCACTGGGGGCCCCGCGGCCCCTGCGGCTGGTCCGGGAAATGCGCCTGAGCAACGGGAAGCTGTACAGCGGCTCTGGGCCCCTGACCGGGCCCTCAGGGGCCGGAGGTGGCGGCGGAGGAGGAGGAGGAGGCCCCGCGGATATGGGCCCCGGGCCCCAGCGCCTCCTGGAGGACCCACTGGGGGCCAACACCAGCACGCCCCCGCCCCCGCTGGCCCCCCCGTCGCGGGGCTGCACGCACGTACGGATCTGCCAGAGTGCCGGCGGATCCAGAGCCTACGGGCGTCCTCCGTGGGCGCCGTCCGCGTCCCGCCGTCGTCCGCGCCCCTCCCCCGCCTCCCGCCACCCCCGCCCCCCTCCTCCTCCAACACCGACAGCGAGGGCGGGGGTGGGCCCAGCCCGCGGCGGCTGCACCACACCCCCCCGCCCCGGCCACTGCCCCCCGCACAGAGCACCACCAGCGCAGATCTAATGGGGGAGCAGGACTGAGAGCAGGGGGGGCGGGACTGAGGGGGAGGGAGGGACGATTCACAAAGACAAAGCGAGGAGAGACTGCTCTGTCAGCCCCCCTCTCCACAAGATGTCTTCAGGAAATGAGGACACCAGAGAGAGTGAGAGAGACAGAGAGTGAGAGAGACAGAGAGAGAGAGAGAGAGAGAGAGAGAGAGAGAGAGAGCGGATCTCATCCAGGCATCAGCCGGTTCCAGGAGGAGAGGAGGGTGAGCGCAGAGAGACTGCATAAGGCCCACCCACCGTAACAGCTAGGGTACGAGCTGAGCCAGAGGAGAGGTGAGGAAGCAGAGGAGTCTTGAGTCTCTGTCTGCATTCCCTCTACCTGCTGCCCCCCCGAACAAAACCTGGTCCCACCCCGGCCCAAGAGCTGGGCCGTTTCACTGCTAATGATGAAAAAAAAAGGGGAAACTTTGAGGTCATCGGCAGGATGACAAAGCGTGTACCTCTCGTTTTGTTCTGCCCCGAGGAGACGGCCGCTTACACGGATCATTTGCTGGAACACCGTCCGTTGGGTACGGTACGGTTTCCATGGTGATAGGGGTGGGGGGTAGCTGGTTCTGGTTCGTTGATGTCATCCAGTACAGAGATCCTGCAGGGGGGTACATCTGATGAAGGAGTGGAACTCAATTCGTCCGTGTTTTGGGATTCTTGCCTCTGCTCCATTGCTCTATGTGTGTTAGAGCTCCTCCTCTGACTCAAAGGACCATAGAGACTCTCTTTCTCTCATCTACCGCTACAAGAAGAGTGCCAGCCCCTCCCTTTGCACCATAGAGACTACAGTACAAACAGAGCGGATGACTCTTCCTCCTCAGGACCATAGAGACTCTGAACGCAGCCGGGACCGTACACTATTCCAGGAGGACCTTAAAGAGCATACAGACTCAAAAACCGTGCGACATCAAGAAAAGAAAAAAAAAAAAACGTCAGAAACAAATGAAAAAAAAATCAACTGGAAAATTATTTTTTTCTTGTCTTTCTTTCTTTCTTCCTTTCTTTCTGTCTTTCTTTCTTTCTTGGTTTTCCCTGGGTTACTGTTGGGTTTGGAGGGAATTGCAGGACCTCAGACATTGGGCTGGGCTGCGTTTAGAGAGAGGGCGAGCCTTCCTGTGTGACCCTGCATGACATTGACCGTGAGAGTCACCATCAGTTTGCACTGAAAACACACACACACACACACACACACACACACACACACACACACACACACACACACACACACACACACACACAAACACACACACACACACACACACACGTAATGGCAGCACATGCATAAAGTAGCAAGATAGCACCTTACACAGGACCTTTAAACACACACACACACACACACACACACACACACACACACACACACACACACACACACACACACACACACACACACACACACACACACACATTTATAGTGCAGATCTGGCACATTATAAAACAGTGTGTATCAGAGTGTTGCAGTGTACTGAATGAGAGCACACTGAAATCAGAATGTAAATGAGACACAGTTCTCTCGTTTGTCCTGGTGTCCTGGGAAGGCCTCTCTCACCATATGAGTGTCTCTCAGTCTCCACCCACAAAACACAGAACTGATTCCCCTCCCAGGTATGTGCTCTGACAGTAAAATGAAGAACTATTCTGAAAAAATCCACAAAAGGTTTAATAACTTGGTCTTCTGAAAAAAGAAACAAAAAGCTATCCAAATTGGCACGTAAAATTTAGGGACGCTGTCACATGACAATGTCATGAAGCCTTAACCCGATCATTGAATGAATGTTTGTTTGGCTGAACCATACTGAAAGGAATGAACCAAATGAAACAGATTGTAGTTTCCAGAGCAATGCAGTCGGAAAGATCAAAGTTTAATTGCACTGTTTTCTCAGTTACGTCTTCATTTGGCTCTCTGTTCCAGGGAGCAGCGCTGGATTCTCACTGCAGACAGCTCTTTCTGCCCTGAAACAAACCGCATCTCAGCACTGAGTCACTGACCAGAAACAGAGCTCCATTACACCCTGAGAGAACAGTGGGTCTGATTTACTGTGTATCTCTGGCTTGAGGGGCCTAATCATGACACCTACAGCTGGAGAGAGAGCGAGGGAGGGTTTGCTTCCGGAAATGTAGTGTCTACGGCTCACCTCTGGCAGTTTGGAGAACTGAGTGTTTTATATCACAGAATAAAAAGAGTCACTCTCCAAGACAGTTGGCATAAAATATTTTTACAACACAGTTTTCCCCCCAGGCCGAGTAGAATTTGAGCCCAAATAAAAATTGCGCACTAAAAATATGGCAGTTTAGCACATAGAGAAATTTCTCCCCTTTCTTGATCTCGTGGCGGGTTGCAAAATCCCCCCTTTCCAATTCCTACAACAGTAGCTGACCTGGAACCATCACCCAGAAGTGCATCCTCTGTGTAGGGTAAGGGATCACATTGCTGATCACTGACCTGAAGTCAGTGTGTCTGAGAGCAGCAGGGAGTAAATGAATGGCCTCTAATGAGCAGCATCGTTCTCAGTAACGTTAGAGAAAGACCTTTGGCGCCTCCTAGTGGTTGTAAGGGGTAACGGCATGTGTTTGGCATGCGGCTGTGGGACTTGCAGCCAGTGTTGCCGATTTAGTGACTTTGTCGCTAGATTTAACGACTCTTTGACCTTCCCTAGTGACATAACATCTCATCTTGCAACAAGACTCTGATGACTTCTCGCAACTTTGGCAACCTCCATGTTAGCTGTCGAGCAACAGCAAAAATCACCTTTCACCGATTTGCGAGTTACATCTCGTCTGCCTTCCCTAGTCCTCTAGCGTTGCCCACCTTTATAAAAGTAACGATTGACCTGCGTAGAATCAGCCGCTGTAATTACATGGAAGAGGATGCTCTAGAACATAGAGAATGGGATGCCGTTCAGCTACGTGACGTATGCAAATTAGACGTGGTTCCGTATTATGTGACGTCATCACACAATGTAGCGACTTTTAGCGACATTTCAGTGAGCCAATAGCAGCTTGTGGTGTGATTTCTTTTGGCAGCACTGCCTGCAGGCTGGAACTCAATCCCCGGCAGTGCTGCGTCTGGCATTGAGTGCCGACCGGTCCGGTCCGGTCCGGTCCAGTCCGGTTTGGCCAAGCAACAATTGGCAATAGCCAGGCGGAAAGCATGGGGAGTTAAAACGAAAAGGCTCAATGCCCCCTTGCGGCCTGTTCTGGACATTTAGGTGCCTGCAGGCGGGACAGAGGGGTGAGAGTATTTTAAACAAAAAAAGAAGAATGACATTCTGAATGCTGCAATCTCTTCCTGACTTTATGGGATGCAGCTTTTGAATTCTGCATTCTCTTTAGCATTTTGACTTCACTGGACATGACAAAACATTTTTTAAACTTTGTAATCATAGCTCATTTACAGCTATATCACACCCTACTGTGTACCCCTCTAGAATAATGAACAAGCTGTACACTCTGTGTTTTACATACTCCAGGGATCTTTGAGTAAAAGTGATCTAGTGCTGTGAAATTTGTCTTGGAGTTCAGCTGACAAGCTGAAGTCTGCCTAACACTGATGCAAGAGCGTGTGCACAAACACTCTCGTGTGTACACAGTCATACATACGCACACATGTGTACACACACTCACACGTGTGCGCACACGCACTCACACACACTTTCACACAGACAGGATGTTGACATCCCTAGAAAGTTTCTGCGTATTTCTGCAAAAGTCTTTCAGTTCTGCTTTGAGGGTTTAGAGGTACAGGAAGTCCGTGACAAAAGCCTGCTCAGCCCAGCCACAAACCATGAACAGCAAACAGCAGCGAGTTTTATTTACCTGAGTTTACCTGGCCGGGTTCACCTGGATGTACAGGTGGGCCAGGAAAGCGGGGACAGAGGCCTACCTGGCTGTGGGGATGCCCTTTGAAGAAAAAACAAAAAATAAACAAAAAAACAACTTTTTTCGTTGACTTTTTTTTGTTCTTTCTTTGTTATTTTTTTCATATTTCTATACTAGTGCTAAATGGATTATTAATGATGATGAATATTATTATGATTATATTGTTGTTATTATTATTATTCCTATTGAATTGCAGGGTCAGCAGGTGGGTATGATTGGTTTTGGGGTTTGGGGGGGTGGGGTGGTGAGGTGATGACGGGCTCTCTGCGGCAGCGACCCTCCAATGTTAAACCTACAGACACACAGATGCGTTTTGAATAAAAAGAGATAATTAAACTCTCTGAGGTGCCATGCCTGGTGTTTACCTTGCGGTGTGTGGTACCTGTTGGTGTGTGTGATCTGTGTGGGTGGTGTGTGTGTGTGTGTGCAGTTTTTTGTGTACGAATGTGTGTGGGGTTCAAAACAACGGGGTCTGAGGGATCCCCAATAAGACGGAGAACTTAAGTTTGGGGAGGGTTCCCCATTTTGTCATTGGTACAATGCGATTACCCTTTGTGTATGCTGCTTCTGAATGGTTTGTCAATTTGTCATAATACCAACAGCCATCCTTTCCCCCCTCTGATACCATTCCTTTCAAGTTCAAGCACCAGCCCAGCCACAGCAAGAACACCCTTACTGCTGGGCTCCTGAGCAAGGCCCTTAACCCCACATTGCTCCCAGGGGGCCCTTGGTTAGCCTCATCAGCTGTAAGTTGCTTTGGATAAAAGTGTCAGCTAAATGACTGTATTGTGCGTAATGTGAATGTATTTTGGGTAATGACAACCAAAGATACCAGCAAACCATACCGAAGCATACACACCTATCTGCTCCAAGAGCCCACGATGTTCATGACAAAAGATTACAAAATACATTTCACATGCTTTATTATACAGAAACTGCATTTCTTACATTGACAATGCCTCTATTAACCTTATTACTAAGAAAACAAGCACACACAGCTAATGGTTTTCATGCGCACGGACTCCAATGTAAAAAAAAAATTGTAGTACATTCAATTAGCCACCAGAGGGCATCACAATACAGTCCACAAAGTAACTGGTGCCATTTAAAATTAGACCTAAAGACACTGCCCATGTCTGCCTCCAGTCGTGTATGGATGAACCATGGTTCAGATAAACATTAATGTACCATCAGGTAGTCTGTGATTTCCACAGCTGGATCCTGATTTCTTTGTTTCTCCATTGCTTGCTGCTGAAAGACATTATTGGGCACATTTCATTCCCGACCCCTGCATTCCTTAACTCTGACGTGCTCTTCCTTTCCACAGGGGCAAAGCATGTGTGCGCCTGCACAGGATGTGAACCTGCATCCCCTGCATGGAAGTTCCAGCTGGATTTGCACAGGTGAGTGTCTGTCATCCTATATCTACAGATAACCCTATGCCTGTTAGGGGACATTGCAGCTTGCATTTATGTATTTTATTCATATATCCCTTTAGTTAGCAGGAAGCACTCACTAATCACCATAACATCAGCTATAGCTATAAGCTCATTTGTGTCTGTGGTACCGAGGCAGCTGAACAGGCTGTCACACCAATGGCAGCGTTGTCACAATTAATACATCGCTATTAATTCAAGACAAAAGGGAAGAGAAGTGCATTTGAAAATGAAATAAAAATATTGCTTGCATTTGGTTTTTTAAATATTACCATGCCATATTTGCTCTTATGACATGAGTTACCTGCCCTCTATTTCTTGTATTCTTGTGACTTAACTAGTTCTTTAAGACTGTTGTTTTGTTTTAACATTAAATACATTGGGCTTATATTTCGTTGTATAAACTGTGCTACAGTTGGGGTTTGGTTGAAAAAGATTGTATTTACACAAGATCTTTCATACACCACCGCTGGAGGTGGCACAGAATGCCACACCCCCAATCTAGACCTTTCTGAGTACAGTGGAACAAAAACTCTCTTTTCATGGGAGGTCTCTTTCATTTAGCATGAAATGTGAGACATTTGGCGAGTTTTCCTCATTGTGAACGAGCCCTTTGGCTGAAGTCTCCGTTCTCATCTTCGTCTCTAGGGGGGAGTCACTTTCTCCTGACCTGAGCGTAGGTGGTGTCCCTGCCCTCCTCCTGAGCTTTGGTCAACACCTGGGAGTACTCTGATTGGCTGTGGTGTTTGACCGTGGCGTACTCTGTCTCATTCTGTGGAGGGGGTGGGGTTGCCACGGGAGCGCCCAAACTGACGAATGTCCGCATAATGTAATTCCTGAGAAAAGCCGAAAAGAGAAAAAGTTTCCAAACAACTGCACACATTTCTTTGTACTTTATCAGAATAGGTATATATACAATATGGATGTTATATATTTTGTCATACATATTATTATAAACATATATATTATTAAGACTGAAAATTATTCATGGCTTAAATACAGGTAGATTTGAGATCATGCAGCTCTGTGGTACCTACATTTAACACAATGCCTGACTAACAGGTGTATTTTTAGAGGTTCAATTCCAGTGAACTTACTTCCTGATCTTTATCTACAGAAGTGCTCAAACAGAAGCAGAGTTTAGCACCAAGGTGTTTCAGGAAACTAGCCATAAAAGCTATGCTTCCACATTTGCTCAGTGACTTCGTGGACAGGGGCAGCCAGCCAATGTCTGTGACCTCATTAAAGGGGAACACTCCCCAGCCAAAAAGCATCATTTAATATGCTGGTCCCCAACTTAAGAGCAGGTGGACTAGTGCATTTCTGGAATGTCACATGACATATGTGAGGTCACAATGAAAGAGAATGTGCAGAGCTGCATGCCCGAATGATGATGTCACCCAAGCATGCAGCCACATCTTTCCTTCCCCATTATCAGTGAGATTTGGCTGCGGTCAAAATGCGACTAAAACAAGATTGCATTTTCCGATTGTAACTTCAGACACATGGGCGAAAACAATAGGTTTGCCACCTATTCAAAATGCACCTCCCGGTTCACTTGAATGATAAAAGGAGTAGTTAAGCAGCTCCTTAACCATTACTTTTCCCAAGACTTTCGAGAACTGAAAAAATAAAAGTCCTGGGTTAGCCTTTTCTGGTTAAATTAAAATAAAAAAAAGGAAACACGTCTAGCCCCAACCAACAGGTCATCACTGCTAAATCTTTTAGACTAACTGCAGATACTCCCATTCTGAGACACTCAAAGGAGAATGGCAGCCAGACATAAAATAACCAGTCCTCAAAACAAGGATCGCTGTCCCGCGAATCCTACTTTACAAGCTGGTTTTCATTCCAATCACAAAAAAACACCCTCTTAATCACAGCAATCAGTTCTTTGTTCAGAATCATACACTTTCTCAATCTGTCTGAAGTATTTTTAACTTTCTTAAGATGATATTATGCCAGATATAGGTATAGGTAAAACTGAAAATTTCACACATCCCAGGACTTGCAATCAGTAAGAGCAACTAATCAAGAGATCGACTGGCGAGACACAACTTTTCAGTGACAGCTGACTAGCCTCATTCAGGGCAAGCTAATTCTGCTAGCTGCTAGCAATGTACAGTGGCCACTGTGGTTCATTTGGAGACTTCAGGGTTCTAAATCAGTTCCAAATCAGGTAAATTCCCACCCACCCCCATCCAATTATCATTGAGCGATAAAAATGTAGCTGAACTGTACCTCTTCTTCTTTTCCTTTGACCACAGTTGCTTCTGTAAAACAAAACAAGGAGGGGGAGAGGAAGGGTAATTTCAAAAGCTGAAGTGGTTTACTCAGAAAAAAAGTTCAAATCGATGAGGGAAGTGTATTTATGAAAATAGCATGAAGAAATGATGTGGTGAGTGGGGAAGTGCCTTACGCTTGCTGCCGCTGCAGTTTGTCACAGCTTCTTGTCTGAAAATAAAATTTGCAGAGGAGTGAGATTTCTGCATTTTATTTCACCTTCCCTCAAGCCCCACTTTCCCGGACTGATGACGGTGGTCAAAATACTGTCTCTGTTTTTCCTACGAAACCAATGGTCATGTAGTACTTACTGTCACTTATCACAGTCTTTTGACTCCAATCTGAATCAGCTGTTCAGAGCCGGGAAACTTATCGTGTGGTTTTTCTGTTATGAATGCAGACACAGGCCAAACATTCTGGGTCGACTAAAACACCCTCAGAATTCTGAGGCCACTAATAAGCTCACATGCAGCCAATACCAAAAAATCGATCTCTCCTTTTGTATGACAGACGCTCTATGGAGCACTGAGGAAACTCTTCTTCTCACTGACTGCTTTGTGATGTCAAAAGCTAGAGACTGAAGCCTATGTAATTTCCTGTTTGCGAGTTTTAAACTCAGAAATGTGAAATCGTACAACATAAGGGTTGTGGATGTCTACCAGATATTGCCTTAACATGATGTCAGTATGCAGTTTGTTCAGCTCTCAAGCCTGCAGGCACCCATCTGACCAGTAGAGGTCACTAGACAGATGATCACTAATGATTTCAACCAATTAAATCTCTCCCTGGTGATAGTGAGGCTTGGACTCAAGCAACATTTGTCCTTTGACTTTGATTTACAATCTAAGATGATGGTTATGCTTTTCTGGTGACTTCTGAAATTGGCATGCTGTGTCAGACCGTGAAGATAAACATTAACACTAACGTTTATTTGTGAACCAGAGTTGAGGGCAAATATTGACTGAATCTCAGTCTGAGTTAATATTTGCCTCACTTACACTGACCTCTGACTGTAGCCGGTAGGCTAAGAGTGCAGGACACACATCTGCAAAGCAAACATTTTCCTCTCCTCTGTGTGCCACCAGAAGGCCCCACAATTACCATAGTTATTCATTTTTATCCCTGATTTCCCCCCTTTCTTCTCAAACCCAGTTTTATCAAATACAGACAGTCATTTGCATAAAATATGAAGCACTTCCAGGCTGTTATGAGAGAGAGACAGACAGGTTATTATTTGAGAGTAGGGCTTTTATTAGAAGGTTTATGGTAATCTACTTGTGATGAAATCGAGTATGAGTCAGTTCCATGTCGGAGTGCGCTCACTGGGTCAGGAGTCTGCAGTGTGTTTCAGGCTTCAGTAATCAAAGGGGTCACTCACCTCTGCCTCCTCTTCTTTATGAAGAAGTACATGGCCGCCACATGAGGAGGGTGACAGCGAGTAGGGCAACCACAATCCCAGCGGCCACCTCAGCAGATTTTGAGGGGGGCTTGGCTGTGTGGGGGGAATCACCAGCAATAGCGCCTTTACTTATTTGCTCTCTAAACGCATGTGTGTTCCACTGCCCACCATATCCTCAAACTCACTTTTCTTCAGTCTCCTTCTAGCACCTACTGTTGGGTATAAGGAATTCGCTAGGGTGGATAAAGTGTGCTAAAACATACTTTAAGGTAAAAGGTTTTACTTAGTGGATCTCCGGGAAGCATATCAGCCTGAGAACTGGGAGACCCAGGTTTACATCCCTGCCCTTCTGCTGCAGTATGTCATAAGCTGATGAAGATGACTGTTGGCTGTGATTAGTAACAATGTTAGTGCTGCAACTATTTCGACATCTTATCAATTACCACTGTGCCCTCAAACTCTCAAACTCTCTCCGTTTCCTCCTGCTCCTACAATGTCACTTAAGGACACGTTGTAGGTCGATGAAACGACTACTGCTGTGTTACGTTAATAGCGTCGTACCGTCTCTTCCCTCGCTATCGGATGCGCTTTTGTAATTCACTCTGGGTAAGACTGTCTGCTAAATGCTTCGATATAAATATAAAGTACAACTTCAACAGGCACCTAAACAATTGTTGCAACATACTATAGGACAGAAAACGCTTGATGGGTCTGTCTGAGGACTCACCTCATAAATCATAAATCCATAATACTATTTAGGCAGTGACAGAGAGGAACAGCTTCAAGCGTGGAATCTCAACAGTTATTAATTTTCACAGATTCTGTCCAACATCTGTATTCTCAGCTAGTGATCCTGATCTGCAGTATTGACCTACATTTGTGGACGAAACAGAAATGTACAGACACAAGACCATTTCCTGTGCCTGTGTTTTTTAATTCTTCCGCAGTCCTATTAGGTTTCATCATTCAATGGTGGTGCTGTTACACCAGGGTATACTGACGCTAGAATATAACCTTGCCTCCAATTTGAGTCTAAAGGATAAACAACAGAACCTAATTGAATAAAAGCATATACAATGTCACTTGTTACTCCCTCTCTTACCCTGGACAGTGAGTGTGGTGGTGGCATCCACAACACCTCCAGGGAAGGTGGTGTATTTACAGGTGTACCTTCCCTCATCGGTCTCATTAACATTACTGATGCTGATAGAGGCATCTTCTACAGAGTCACTGATGAGACTGACTCGTCCCTCAAAAGGGGTTTCATTGAAATTAGTCCCATCGGTTGGACTCTTAACAACAATAGCGGTCTCCAGTAGCTCCTTTGTCCATTCAACCTGTGAGAGTTTAGCTTCTTCAGGGCCTCCCTGAATGAACTGACAGCGCAGTTTGACATCATAACCCAAGTAGGCCGTAACCTGTGGGTCAACACTGACATGTTGACTCCTCACCACTGAGGGGGAGAGAGAGAGAGAGAGAGAGAGAGAGAGAGAGAGAGAGAGAGAGAGAGAGAGAGAGAGAGAGAGAGAGAGAGAGAGAGAGAGAGAGAGAGAGAGATTAATTAATTAGAAAATTAATTAATTAATAAGAGAGAGAGAGAGAGATAAATTATGAGAATGGATATTATTCAGGTCAATTCAATTTTTTTTGTAAAATAATATTCACTGTTTTCACCTTTTGCTTCTGTGGACGGCTTTTTTGCACACAAGACTTAAAATGCCAGTACGTTTAAAATGGGCAGTAAAACCACAACAATAAGACAAGAGAAAGGCTGTTCTTGTTGAGAAGACCATTGGTGTGCTTATTTTACTGAAAATGTTCATTTTGTATAGAGAAATATGCTCGGCCTGTTAAAAGCATTTAAAGGAATATGTCTGAGGTAAGATCAGGTAGGCACAGTACACTTTATAAAACGAAATGTTCGTTTTTCAAAGCTCAAAACACTCTAACCTGTAATAATGACAGCGCTGAATTTTTCAATTGAATAACTCATGCGCTAACCAGACAAGTTAACAACGCTGAATAAACAGGCAGTTAAAGCCCTACTGATCGGAAAAGGCTACAGACCCTTTGCATTTTCCTCAAATGTAATATCCAAACACCAAAATGTCTTCACGGTTGGCTATTATTCAGCAGTTGTGCACAGACGCACTGGGCGATGGTGATCAGATGGAGGAAGCATGGTGAGGCCACCGTAGACAACTGGCTCGCACACGTTGCGCAATGGCCTCTCATTGAGGACAAGCGCAATTTGATCGCGAGCTCTATTCTAATCTCGTAGTTCAAAAAAAAAAAATAATAATAACGTACATTCACGACAGTAATCACTTCAGGTAATATTCTCTGTTTTGACCGTTCATTTCAGACCATTTAGAGACCCACCTAATATATAGCCAAAACTGCGGCTGGCTGTGAAATAAGGTGACTCAGGGTGTGGACACCTTTAATCGTAAAAAACATTTGTCTTATATTCTGTGCCAAATTAAATTTATAATATATATTTTTTGTTAAAAGGTAGTCATTTTTCTTGACCAACGTTTTTGGATAAGTGAAATGTCAACAAAATATATAAAGCGGTGACACAAAGACTTGACCTAATATGCTGACCTGTTACATATTTAAAAATGTCCAGTTGTACATTTAACTATGAGCTTTATTATCAAATATTATAGTATCACGTGATGTTATGAAGGTACTATACAAGTGACAAATATTCGAATGACGGCTTCCGAATCGAAGGTCCCGAGTCGCAGAAGAGTATGGTAAGTAGCTATCGATAACTTCAATAATCTTAACTATTGACCAACAGATTCTGCTTCACTTCGACAATATCTTGAGTTTAGACTTGTAAGATCTAAAATTATGAAACTATAGCCCACTGAATGTGGCGCCCACATACCTCTGGACTCAGGCAGCATACCAGATTATTCTGTTGTGTTTCTGTATTTAATAGTTACTGTGGTTATGGCGTTGACAGCGGCATACCACCTTTTCGGAATGTGACTATATTCTATTGTTGACTCATATACTAAGTCGGGATATTAATAACTACAGTATACCATGTATGGTAATTTTTAACTACATATCACACGCAAATCACATAGTATATATACATCTAATATACAGGATTAGCGGTGGGACATGGAGCTCCAGCTGTTGTTTTAAATGAAACGTTGGTTACCATGTTTGAGCTGTACTGTTCAATATGTGTCTTACCCGTGAGAAGAGCCATGCAGCTGGAAAACACAAACGAAAGGTAACATCTACTGGTCTCCATTTGCTTCAAGAATTGAGACGAAACTGAGAAAAGTCCAAAGCGAATATTGGTGCGTGGTGACACCTTTTCAACTGACGATGTAGCAAATTCAGTTTCTCGCTGGTCAGAGAACAAATCCGAGTGAACTTGATCAACTTTTGTAATTATAAAGTCACCACGCAACCTTTATCAATTTACATAAATTATGTTACGACTCTTACTGTGGGTTTGTCTTAATGTCACAACAACATAAATGTGATTCTATGAGGAAATAAAAAGCGGAACCTTTTGGAAGAGAGAGAGAGATCACCAGATAATTTGAGTATGAGAAAAGAGCATAATCACTTAAACAGCCGAATTTGCGTGCGTCTTGCTTGCTGCAGTAAGTCAGTTTTAGTCTACCATTATTTGCAAACGGCTAATGTAGTGTGTCACTGTAAAACTCACATTTTGCAAAAGGATAGGCAATTTCACATTCTGACCTATTTATTTTTGTGCCTTTACAAAATACGTTGGGACTGATCAGTACGGAGGGCAGGTCAGTCATCACGATGAAAGGAGATAAATACAAAATATAAACAAAATATTCATTAATCTTGAATACTAATCAAAAGTTTTGAAACAGATATTTTACAAAAATTAGACCCATCAGTGTGAGCAATCATCAATAGATGTTTTTAAGCTTCAGTCCTTCTGGTTCTCGGAGGAACCGAGTGAAAACCCACCATTTGTGGGGAGTAATTTATCTGATTAAAAATACAGATATGTGCTGAAATATAAACCCACTCTGATAACACTGAAACTCAAGACAGTAATGATATGGACTTGCCAGCTGGCACCGTAGTTGTTTTGATAGCCTTATGGCTTGTGTGGCTAATAGTTGCTGTTGTTAAAAACGCGTGAGTGTGGTGTGGCATACTTTAACTATGGCCTCACTGCAGAAGTGCAGAGAAATAACACGTTTGTTGAATGATTGATTGTGTTACGTTTTTATGCTGCACGCAGATTATCCTTCGGGGACAATAAAGCCCCTGACTGCTTCCATATTCATTACTCATAGAGATTAGTTACCTGCAACAGGGAGAATATTTCTGAACACCGAATGTGCAATATGTTCTGTTCCAAAGTGCTGCCAACGTTCCTTGCAACTCAAGTAACCGCTTTCTATCCACTGTTGTACAATGACATCCTGTTGGCACTGTACTGACTATGTCCAGTAGATGGAGACAAAGCACATATAACGCATGTTTCCAGACGTTGAAGGGACATAAGAAAGCTTAAATACACTGTATAATTTATCCTAAAAACTGTAGCTGGTAAATGAGAGAACGCTAGTGTCATTAACATAAGGTGCTGTTGGTCGTGATGATTCGGTGAAAAATGCAAGTAATGACGCACACTGTTTCTTTCAGAATTACAGGACAACGAGAAATGAGATTTATCGTCACAGCACCGGCCCCCAAACCCATCTCAGAGGTACCGTTCCTCACTGTCTCCCAGCTCTGCTAATGCCGGTGCTTGAACTGACGGAGCTCACCGGTACGCAGTCTCGTGCAAAACTATAATGCTTCATTCGGTGGGTCAGGCTACACTGTAAAACCCGATGAGTCAGTTCAACTCAAACTGTTTGAGGAAACCGATTGCCTTTGTCCATCTATTAACTCAAACAATTTCAGCATTAGAAATTCTTTGATTTAAGTACAAGCTACTCAAGTATTTATTGTCTAGGTAACTTTGGTAAATAAAGTTGATAGTACCAATTCCATTCAGGTAATCGAACTTAAAACTAAGAAGTAGTTTACAATTATATGTAGCATTCCTCCAAACTTATTAAAAATGTGTTAATATAATTTATTTGAATCAAGATTAACTTAAATGGATATTCTTTACACAAATGTTACCAGTTAAATTTCATTTATTCAGTTTTCTTCCACAAAAGCAAAAGTTGTGAATGTAATTTGAATTTGGATCTTTTTTGGTTGATGACATTGCACCTATATTCATCAGAATCCTATTTTATATTAAGCAGAAATAAAAACGCTTAACAGCCTGGAACGTGATTACCTTTCATTGTCCAACTAACTCATATTGAGCAGAGATATTAATAAGCAACAGCAGGTGTAGGAGTTTTTTTTTGGTGTTATTAATCAAATGGAAATCATTTACAGTGGGGTCTAAAAGTCAGAGATCTCTGGTGGAAGTGCTTCTGTTTTGCATTCTTTTATAATTCAATGCACAATTTTTCATCACAAATTTAATGAACAATTTCAGTGAGAATCTGATTCTGAAAAATGTGCATGAATTCCGGCATGTCTTTGATGTGTCCTCCTTTTACTTTACTGAAGCTGGTGCAAAACCTGAAGATCCATGTTATCCCATGGTCTTCCAGTGCCCCAAACTTTATTGGGCTTTAAGTGACCCAATAAATGCTTGATTGGGTCTAACTTTTTGTACCAAGGAATTAACATGGTCAATGTCACAATGTTGTGGAATTTTACCTAGAAATAGTGAAGAATTTGAAATATTTCTTCTTCATTTTACATGTCATATCTTTTCTTTGTTATACATTTTTCAAAATCCTAAACCTTTCTGTTTATTTAGGTGTTTATCCAGGTTTACATGAAAATTTTAAGATTTAACCCAACATTATTAATTATAAATAAAACATAAACCTGCTTACAAGTGTAATGTCAAAGGTGGCTCTTACCTGCGAGAAGGGTCATGCAGCTGAAAAATGCAAATGGAAGGGAACATTTTCTTGACTTGATTTGTTTCAAGAACTGAAATTGAGAGTTATTCAAAGGTGATTCAACTGTGCCTTAACCGTGTTTTTCAAATGCAAACTTGATTTGTTATATTAGTTCAGCAATTAGAAAGTCACTTTGTTACTTCTTTGCATAAATTATGACTATTTTACTCAGGTATAACTCAGCCTTTTGCTAATGTTGTTTCACAGCTGTGACTTCAAGACAAAGAAAGAATAGGAAACTTTTGAAAGAGAGGAATCCAGCAGACACTTAAAAGATATGTTAAAAATTTGAATAACCACTGTAGAAAAGCTGATAAAACCACAGTTTAAAGCATAGCCACAGTTGTGTTTGTGCAAGAACCAGTCACATGCTACGGAGGAACAAAGAAACCAAAATATATACTGTACACATATACATATTTTGACGAAGTTAAATAATTTGACAAAGTAGGATGTTCACGAGTACAGAGAGTGGACTAGACTTCTTCCTCCTTCATCCCTTTAAGAGCTTGAGGCTTTCCTGAAATAGTCGTGTCACAAAGCACACAATTCAGATTTTGAAGGCAAAAGGTTGTCCTTAGTGGTCAATAAGCACTTTGGTCAAAAACAGACACGGCTGCAGTGTACCCCATTTCAACAGGGGGGCGATGTGGTTGAGCATGAAGCAGAAGTGCAGAGAAATGATCAAGAATTCTCTGAGTTACATACAGCACACTGTTTTGAAAGAATGTTTTAACATGCAACTTTTGTGTCTTGGAGAAGACTTGTGGTCAGAAATTGCTTCAGTTAAAATCACATGACTCTAGCACCAGTTCACTGCAACTGGTTGGTGGTGTGGTTATGCCTGAAGCAGAAATTCAGAGAAATGATACCACATCCTCAAGAAGTAAAGGCGGACATGCTCGAGTCCCACACAGGAGGAGGAGAAGGGCAGATGACCTTGAGATGACCTTTTAGAAGGTTGAGACTGCAGCCAGTCCTACTCCGGACACGCTTGCGAAGGATGGGAACATCATGAACGCTGGACTTGTCTGTTTGTCCCTGCGTCTGTTTCTATAGGACAGTAAAATACCATGCATTTTGGAGTTTGTAAATAACAAGTTTCGGGAGAGGCAACCTTCGGACAACCCTTCACTCAACCCCTAAAATCTGTCCAATCCTTTTGTCTATGCAGGTATTAATTTGGCACATACCTTCTCCTTCTCTCCCATCATGCCCTCTGTTTCTGGTATCCCTCCCCCTCCCCATCTCCACCTTCAAATCTACTTCCCTTTCTTCTGTTTTTCACCCTCTCTCTAACAGTCAAGGGGGGGTTCACTTCGTCCTAAAAAACAGTGAGGCATGACACTGCCCCCCAGACTCCAAGCCCAAGATCAATGTCTGTACCAATATACAGCTCGCTACATCATAATAAACTCCTTTCAAATGCTTTTATGTTGTCTGAAGGTTCATTCTCCTGAATCTTCCCTAAAAGCCAATAATGGTCAACCTGCATTGCATCCAGTTGATCTAATTTTTAGTGAAGTTAAAAACAGCATTTGGACCTCACATTTAGCCCAATTAATATGCTTACATACATGCACCATATTTATGTGTGTATTGGCTATACTGGCAAAAGCCTTATTGTAAGTCAATACAATTCACTCCAAGATGAAATATTTCTATTGGGGTTATTGTAGTCATAAGGAATGGTTTTTGGTACAGTGTTAAAATGAAATGTTTCAATACTCAACTTCTTACATCTTTGAAAAGATACTCTTGGAAACTGACAAGTGAGAAATAGTGTTAGGTGAGTATTCGCTTTGAAACACCATTTTGTCGTTTGGACAAAATCAAACATAGCTTTCAAATGCTAAAAACATTTTAACCACTGCAGCTGCAGAAACTCAGATGATTCTAAAACATACATATATCCCAGCATGCACTCTACCATAGAATAACTGGCATGTTTCTATTTTGAGGTGTTCACTTCTTTGTCATTTTTTACAATTTAAACAGAGTAATGTTTATCCTACTTGACATGCATGCATTTTTCTATAGGACTGAGCGATAGGACTCACCTTGCCACTGAGGTCAACAACTTCGTGGCATTGATAACATGTTTCAGAGAAACGTATAGGCAATCTGAAGCAGTTATTCAGACTGTAAGGCTGAAAGAATGTAAAACTGCATAAATATTTGAACTCTGGGTAATATGCTTGTTTGAAGTGTCCACAGTTAATACAGTTTCAAGAAGGGCAATCTGGTGAAATTCATCTGCCTTTTGAACATTTCTGCTTTATTGGCAAGACATACCAAATCCAGCGTTACCATAGCAACAGTACATAAAAAAATAAAATGTATTAAAAACAAAACAATGACCACAGCAATACAAAGAATGACCATACATGATTATATTCACATATTTGTGAGCATATATGTGTCAATGTAACATGGTTTGTACCGTCTTAATCTTAATCTTACCGAAGATAAAAATAATATTTGGAAAAAAAAGTCAAGTGGATGAAACATGTTACAAGGCGTAAAAGAAGAATGTATAACATTATCATAAACTAATAAAAACACAAATGAATATGGATATTACACTGTGAACTAGGACAGTTGTACAAGGAGTTTGCCTTGTTCTTCAGCAGCTGAGAGACAGAGAGAGAGAGGGAGAGAGAGAGAGAGAGAGAGAGAGCGAGAGAGAGAGAGAGAGAGAAAGGAGACAAGAACTGAAGAAAGGACACAAGAATTGTTCAGGATTTACCAATACTTTCACTTAGATTGCCCTCATTTAATGCAGCGTTATTTAACCAACCCATTCAAGGTGCTGTAGGTGGCGCTGTCCTTGAACTGTAGTCCCTGAACAGATAGAAGAGCACAAAGTCAACAGAACGTCTATGGTTATACAGCAGCCATAAACTGTTGCTCATCCTCTGGTTATAGCTTTGAGCTGGGTGTGAGATAAACAGGATCTTACAGTATAGGTGTCCTCTGTGTCTGCTGGAGCAGACCGACCAGCTGCCTGGAACACAAGGATAGCATCTTATCCAGAGTGAATCACACAGTTTATAGTTTTAAACAGTATCTAATTTACACATCTGGATATTTTTACTATGCTACGATGCTATTTTAGTGAAGCGTGTATGTGTGTGTACCTCAAGTACAAACAAAACGTAGATAACGTAACAATAGACCTCAGGAGTCAGCTGGGACAAGTCAGTTTGTGAATTTCTGTGCTCACCAGTGACAGATTTTCATATACAGCAGGGGAACTTGGGGTGTTTTTGTACACAACATCCTGAGATCCTGAAAAATATATGAATAAAAACATGGCAAATACATTCGGAAAGACATTTTTAATACTTTATTTTATTATATATATATATATATATATATATATATATATATATATATATGAACATGTACAGAAACCTACACAATAAATACACATGCACATACATACATACATATATATCAATATCTGAAATGTTGCAAATTTATCTTACAAGCTCATTTTGTTTCATGTTTGAGTCCTGCACTAATGCTCAGTACAAGGTACCAAGGGAATCATCACACTGGACAAAATCAGGGCTGTATCTGAGCCAGGCATCTGTTCTGAACTCAAACACTGCAGAGGGTGACGCAGTCATAGAACAGGCTCACCAAAACTAAACAAAACTCACCAGGGTTGGGGTCAACATTCCTGGCATTCCTTCTGTGGAAATGCATACAGAGAGACAAAACGTTACTTCCCTGTGCTTTAACTCTTGCCCTCTTCTTCCTCACTCAGACAAAACTGTGAGCTGTCAGTCTAGCTCGGTGTCCTGCTCTCTCTCTGACTCAGCGGGAAAAGGCTCCTGTGTGACTCCTCCCATTTTTCCCGCCTACCGTGTGAAGCACCAATCAAATATTGCCTATGAAGCTTGAGGAACATGAAGTGAACCTGGGTTCAGTTCATTGCCCTGCCGGAGCCCAGAAGAGACAGGTGAGCGGTCGATAGAGCAATGGTTGTGGTGATTTTTATTACTCTCTGGATCACTGACCAGGGTGCAGCTGGGCCTCAAACACACAGCGACACCAGGCTCACCAAGCGTGCTTCTGCTCTGTGACTTTCTGGCTATTTCCCAGCACAAATTGAAGCTCACATCTGCGGATGGCATCTCAGCTCCCCTCCCCAAAAAACAGCAAAGAAAGAAAGAAAGAAAGTGACCTTTCTTACTGCTGCTCCCTGAACATTTTTACAGTTGCAGCATTTTTCATTTTAGTCACTCACCGCTTCCTTCTTTGGAAGACGTACAGACCAAAGAAGCCGAAAGCTGCAATGATGAGCAGGGTGCTGATGGGAAGGATCACAAAAAGCCCTCTCCTTCCCTGTTTTACTGTGATTTTAAAAATAAAAGAACAAATTACAACCAAGTACACACTCACGCATATGAAACAGAGATCACTTGACTACCTCTACAAAACCGTCAAAGTGCTCTTTTGTGCTCGATTAACGTGGATCAATGATCAATGACAGCTGTATCAATGACAGCGTGCAGGTAAAAGCAAACAGTCTCTGTCAGGTGAAGCAATCAGGGTCCTGAATAAACCATGTTTTTCTCCAATTTCATTGGCTGTTTGTAGAATAAAAGGTGCAGTATCACTTGTTACTCTCTCTTACCCTGGACAGTGAGTGTGGTGGTGGCGTCCGTAACACCTACAGGGAAGGCTAAGTATTTACAGGTGTACCTTCCCTCATCGGTCTCATTAACATTACTGATGCTGATAGAGGCATCTTCCATAGAGTCACTGATGAGACTGACTCGTCCTTTTAAAGGGGTTTCACCGAAATAAGTCCCTTCGGTTGGACTCTTAGTAACAACAGCGGTCTCCAGTAGCTCCTTTCTCCATTGAA
Source organism: Albula goreensis (assembly GCA_022829145.1). Taxonomy (NCBI): domain Eukaryota; kingdom Metazoa; phylum Chordata; class Actinopteri; order Albuliformes; family Albulidae; genus Albula; species Albula goreensis. The sequence continues at coordinate 23,941,641 of CM040760.1, forward strand.
CCTGAAAGAGTTTAACTTCTTTAGGGTCTCCCTGAATGAACTGACAGCGCAGTGTGACATCATAACCCAAGTAGGCCGTAACCTGTGGGTCAACACTGACATGTTGACTCCTCACCACTGAGGGGGAGAGAGAGAGAGAGAGAGAGAGAGAGAAAGAGGAACATGGTGAATTAAAGTACAGTTAATATCAAGTTTTTTTTAATAAACATTGATCATGTCTTCTGTAGAAACATGGTGCCTCAGTTTTATCAAGATTAACAGAAAGCCTTTCATTAAGAAGTCATTTGCCAGCAAAGACACCCTGATATGTCATGGCAATTCACCCTGATTGCAGGACATGTTGTCACAATGTACAGTGTTGATTTGCCCCATACAGAAGGTTCCACTTTTTTCTTCTGTTTAAAGAGAGAGGGCAGTAGATATTCTAAATATGTAAATTAAGTGTTAACGGCTATTTTAATAGCCACAATTTTAATGCAGTGTATTTCCTCAAATGAACTACATGTCCTGTTTGTTCTGCCATTAACCCGCAAATACTGAATGCAGTCTTTATCTGTAAAGGACACATTTGCAGGGTGATACCCTAATTCAGATAAAGTTATTAATGTTTGTGCCCGTGCAAAAATGGAAGCACCACACTGAGGGGGCGTAAGGCTGGGGTTTTCGGGACTGGCGGGCAACAATTCTGGCCCAACCTCAGGAGGAGCAAGATAGGGGTTAAGCCAAATAAAGTTTGCTGGTCTCGTCGGTCTCCAGTGGCAACGTCTGATCACAGCTAGGCACCTGTGGACGTTGAGCTGAACATTTATGCTGACTTAATTATTTATTCCCCGGCAACACAGGCAGCACATAGTTACCAGTGAATTCCTGGGTTTTTATATAAAGATATACCCATTTCTGTTCACCCATACAACCACGTGTGGGCTGGCGATGAATAGTGTCCAGCTAGGCCTAGGGGATTGCACAGGGTAAAATGGCATCATATTTAACACTTTTCTTATTGCGCCACCTAGTGGAGGAGGTTATTATAGGTTATTGTGGGCTCATTGCTGAGGAGACTCTGGTTTTATGGTTGGCTCAGTAACTTTATTCCTTTTCTTTATAGAAAAAGGGGAAAAATCAATCTCAAGGGCTGTTAAATATTAACATTAAAAAAGAGAGGACAACTGCATAGGTGTTTTCGATATGGAGATGCGGTTATGTGCAAAGTGATGTTGAAACTGCAGGAAGTGGTATTTTGGATGGCGAAATTCTTTTCGGTTCACTCTGAAGTTACAAGAGCTCTATATCACTAATTCACAGCAAAGGACATCTTTAAGATCCTGCTCACAGCCATCTGTCCATGAAGCACCCACAGTGCATAATCTTACAATTACAAACTAAAACAGGATAACTTGATTATTTTCTAATTTAATTATTAATAAAATGAAGCAAAGAAATAACCTAATTGTGTTTTGTACTGCTGCTCCAGTACCATACATTTGAGCCATAACTGTTGGTGGTATTTTAAATGAAACATACTGCAGTTATAAATTATTTTGTCCATTGGCTTTATTTCCTGTGCAAACAGCCATGTAGAGGTATGAAACATTAAATAAATATACATGCCATAGATTCACTGCTCAAATATTCAGCACAGATTTAATGTCAGCAAAACTGTAATGGAAATTGTGCTGAACAAAACCGGTTAAAAGTATTACTAGTGTTGACGAATTCATCTGTTGCAGGAGTATTAGTACCCTAACCGCATGAATAATCATTTTCAAAATGAGCAGGCTCACACGAAGAGCTGGCATTAGCAGTCTAATAGAAAAATATGTGTTTTCAAGTACATTGTATTGTCATTGTAAATGTTTCTTACCTGTGAAAAGCGCCATGCACCTGGAAATCACAAAAAGACGGTAATATTTATAGGACTCCATTTGTATGAAGAACTGATTATAGTAACAGTTCAAAGCGGATATTACTATTTTTTAACCTCTTCACCAGGACGTAAGGCTGCAACAGATAAATGTGAAATGAATACCCTGTAGTGAGGATATTCAGCACTCGAAAAATGCAATCCACGTTTGTTCTCTACGACGTCGTCTTCCTCCTATATCCAATATTGGGACATTGGGAGGAAAAGCGGAGAATAGCCAGCAACCATCGGCATAGTTTGTTTTTATACTTTGAAAAGCAAGAAGCACAGCTCCGAAAAAATCGTAAAGGATGTAATACGTCATCCAAACACATGCTTGTACACCACTACTTTTTTTTTTTTTTATTTCAGAAAAGCTATTTCGTATCAGTGTGCTGTGTGCTTAACTGTAAATCATAATTTAGACTGACAGTGTCAAGAGTGATTAGATGGCCATCACCGAGATATTACACATTTTAACTGGACTGGTGTCTGTAGGATTAAAAACCTACAGGTTATCACTGTTTTAGACTTTTTAAGTTTTATTTAAATTATTCAGTGGTGGTTAAAGGTCAACCAACTCTGGAACTGGTAAAAACATAGCTAATTTGTCAGAACATAACCCTACAGTCGGGACAAATTATAAACGATAAAAGAGGTACTCCTCGATTCTGAGAAATGTACAAGAGAGTATAGGGTAATAATTCTATATATACAGTATAAAGCCAATGAGGTCCTGTCTCCCCTATTTGTTGAGTTGTTTTTTTTTATACACATTGCAGGTGACGTACTGCAAACGTATTATTCTCATGAGATTTGGGTGCGCAGTTTTTCCTTCCAAGCGTGTGAACGTGGACTGTGCAAAATGTTATGTTGTGGAGGTTTGGCTACGGTGTTGCAAGAGAGGAAGCTTCTGCCACTGATACCAGTTCACTGTCAGACCTCGGCGTGCGGATGTCACAGTACCCATTATGCCCAGTAGAGGGAGACAAAGTAGGGCCCCTTTCCAGACATTGAACGCGAGAGCTAGCATATGATCGGGCTTCTGGTAGACATGGGTACTGCATGATGGGTCTGCTGCTGCTTCAAATGCAACACCAGAAATTGGGCCTCCCTTTTGACCTCTGCTGAGCAGACAGACAGCACTGCCACACTCTACTGTTTAAACCATTAAGAGTGTTCCCTGCCAACAAGTAACAGATGAGCTGAGTTCTGTTCACAGCTTCCTCCTTTTAAACCAGGGAGATCCTCAATGCCGCTGTCACTAGGTCACGAGGTCAGTGTTGGGGGATTCAGGTTAAGGATCTGTGTTAAACTGAAATGCAATTGACTGCTGTGTCACATTCTTGAAAAGGCCGCCACTCTCCAAAGCAACATCCTGAAATCCTGACTGGCAGCTCTGTTTTAGACACTGCTGGTTGTCCCTGGTTGCATCATGTCATTTATGTGTGTACTGTGCTGTTTTTATAGATTTTGAAAACAGTCTGGCGTTTTGTTGACTGACCCGATTCAATAAATGCACATGAGTTTTGTGCGTATCTCTGATTTAGATTAATTTTAAAAAAACCAGTGCCTTGTAGGAACTACAATTGGAAGACAGCCCGTAGCCAAAACCAAGTGTTCAGTGACTAACTATCTAACTAGCTATTAATCTCAGACTGGAAATCTTTGGTTTGTTTATAAAAATAAAAAATGAATTATTTAATGCAAACAGGAGAAAAACACAGACAACAAGAACAACAACTACAACATGGAGGGTCTGTCATCAGGCCTGGATAGATGAAATATGTGCTGTTCAGCGGTTTGAGGCCCTGCAACGAGAAGATATACACACATTTTAAAAAAGCATAAATGAAAACGATGACCTAGTGACTAAAGTGATGATCAGAAAGAATGTGGATTCGGAGTTAAAAGGAACAACTACACAGCAGATAAGCCAGGTTGGCACTGAGTTTAAATATTTGTCACAAAAAAAAATAATGGTGGAAATGAAACACATCTGCTCAACAACCTTAACTGGGCAAGAGATTGGCTGGAACAAAAACCACAAACACAGGAGTCTCTCTGGTCTGTGTTTGAGTGTGAGAAGTGCTGGTTAATGGCAGTGCGGGGACAGGGAGGCTTTATGACATCACAAATGGGTGGAGCTACCAGTCCCTAAGCTGTCAGTCCCTTAGATTAACCAATCATTATATTTTGCTGTGAAGAACAAACACTTTTTTGCCTGGTTGCAAGAAGCCAGTGACTGACAGAACGTTGAAGTTCCTTGTGGAGTTCATAACACCTCCTTCTACCATTTAACTGTTTAATTGTGTCAGCGTCGTTCCTCTCACCAGTAATTCCGCCTTTGTTTGGTAGGTTTGACCATGTTGCAGGTTAATGCCTGTGAGATCTCGACAGGTGGTGAGTCTTCCTTAGCGGCTGGACTCGGTTGGCGCGGCTTGTCTTTGTTGCGCTGCTCCATTGCCCGGTCCTCAGACGTGTGTATCTTCTCCAGGAGCAGGGTCTGCTGGTTGGCACATTTCCTTGCCACCATTTCCAATTTCTGCAGGGGAAGCGATGGGTTAAAAAAGGGCATGCAAGGTTTTAATGGGACAAAAGCGAAATTTTGAAATCCACCATGCAATCGGCAACATAACCAATAACACATTTGTGCAGAGGTAATGGTAATTACAGAAACTTATGTTTCTGTACAAAAAAATTGCATGGTATGTGGCTTAATATGATGAGTGATTTGACTTTTCTGTAGCCTTTGCTTTCAGCACAGCACTGGAGATTTTCTGCCATGTGCTTCAAAGAGGGGCCAATATGAGGAGACATATGAATGTGCAAAGAAACAATAACACATGCAGTATGTAACTGAACACATTCTGCATGACGATGCGTTTCCTCTGCTCTGGCTTCTGTGGGGGGTATCCTTTCTCTGCTGAATCAGGATGTGGTGTGGAATGTCTTGTCTCAAATCTAGATTCAAGTATTTATACTACAAAACTCTTACATCTAGCATGAAAAGAGATGTTTTACCAATTGCTCACCAGTGTAAACAAGCCCTAAGCTGTAAAAACTACATGCATAGCATGTAGACTTGTTATCTGTCTCTTGAACAGGGAATTTCCTTTTTATCAGCATTATTACATTTTTGTTTTGTATAATTTTATAATTTTTGCTGATGCCCATGTTATGCACTGTAACATTAAACGTTAACTGAGTGCCACTGAACCGCTGCCGTTCCCAGGTTACCTTTCTGTCCCGCCTCTCCTGAGCCTCCTGCAGGTATTTCTCCCTGTTCCACTCGTGCCTGACTTCGTTCTCAATCCTCTTGAGCCGAACACGCTCCTGCATCTTCCAGTTCAGCAGGTTCTGGGGGAAACCAAGCACTGGAACTGTTGACCAATCACGGTTGACAAGTCACATGCACAAGCAGAGGAATTAGCTTAGGAGTTGTGACCTGGGCACTAGTCATTTCCTCTTCCCTTAGCGTTCATTATGACATCAATGGCCACTCTGACACCAGGGCTGGCAGCACTACAGTTACGGAACACGCTTCCATTGGAATCCAAGATGGAAACTGTTGCAATGTCAAGGGGAGTGTCGCTATAGCAACAACCTTGCCAACAAGCTTTCCATCTTTGTTTAGTCAGCAAATGGGCACCTTGCGTGTCAAGAATGCTCTAAGGAAACACAGTTCGGCTCAAAGCCAGTGATGTAACTGGTGCATCTGAAGAGACAGTCGAAACGCCTAAGCAACACCTACCTACCTTGATCAAATACTTGATCATGTACTCAAAAAAGGTAGTGTTTCTGTTTGAGTTATTAAAGACCTATGGACTCGATATGCCTGTAGGATCCAGGTCAGAAATTTAAACATATGCTCACACATATTTCATATGCAATGGTAGGGGGGCGAGGGGAGTTGAGTGCAGGGGTGATAGGTGCCAGGTGGGGGTGACAAGAGCATGACTGGTATCATGATGAAACTAGACATTTCCTAAATTGTTGCTCTTCAATGTGCATACTGCACAGTTTAAAAAAACAAAAACATTTTACATCAAACAACATCTCTAACAATTATAACATTGAATTGTAATTTGACCAAACAGCAATTAAGCATACGCTTATCACCTATCGAGGGCAGTTTTTGAAAATGCTTACCATTTCCCTGAAATATTCCTGCTCCCTTTGGGTTTTTTGTCTCTTCGTCAATTTCTTCCTTTATGTAATCAAAAACAATATAGGGACAGGCATTCACATTTTTGTGTCACACAATTTCCCTCACATTCACTCAACATGACAGCTGCTAAAATGAAGAGGTTGCTTTATTCAGATGCTATACAGTCAAATCAGCTGCAACTGTAACGTTTAGAAAATAGTGGGCCACGATTCTTTGCTTTTTTCCCCCAACAACGAGATGTGAAGATGTGAAACCAATCAGATGTTGTCAATGCCATCGGAGGAGCACAAAGTCAACATCCAATCAGCTCACAAACCTCTAGGTGTCTGGACCAGCCAGGAGAGGGCACTGGAGAGTGAAAGTATGGAGGATTTTATTGAAACCTGGCAACCCCGCCTATTTCTTTACCCAGGAAAGCTGAGGTACTTGTTGCCCAACTAGTGTGGATCTCTGGCCACAGCTGGTAATGGAGCGGTCGGGAGCTGAACACTCCACTGTGGGACACACGTCTGCACGACGACTGCATGTTTTTTACTCTTTGCCCCTCTTTTTTTCTCAAAGTGCCCGCACGTTTTCAGCTTTTCATTTCTCAAGAGGATAATCCCGCAGAGGTCTCATCGCCTGTTACAACACAGCTCAGCGACTCGGCTTCATTAGTACCAGTCTGGATCGGCCCGTAGCTGCCGCCGCAGGCCCTCCACTTCCTCGTCCAGCAAGATCTCCGTCATTTCGGCGAGGGTCACGTCCCTGGGGATCCTTCCTTCCTCTTGGCACACCAGGAACTTCCTCAGCTGCTCTCTCTGTGCAGGGACAGGGCCGCGCACACGCTAGTTACCGCCGGACACCGCTCTTTGTGCCCCCAGCCAGTAGAGTCTCCCCTCTGGTTCTCAGCTGCTTTTCATTTTTTTTTTCCCCTCTGAGGCAGAAAAGCTTCACCTTCAGATAACAGACGAACTTACCCTTTATTTCTACATTCTGCCCATGCAGTAAACCAGCTGATTGTAAGAGGCACAAAGGTCATGTGATCTGCTCACAGGTCCAGCACATGCCAGGCTGGATGGAGTGCTGACACCAAGGGGAGGCTCAACAAACTGTTGCCGTGGGGACGTATGGGCATAGCCGGTAATGGCATGGCTGGAACTCGAACGGTGACTGTTTAGAGTTCAGACGCTAAGTCTGTCCTCCGGAGGCAGAGGACTTTGGCGAGATAAGCAGCACAACGCTGGCACTCTGAGCATACTAGAATGATCCGCAACAAAGCCAAAAACTAGAGGCTGCAAGGCACCTTTAGGATCTGAAAACCAGTACTTGTGGATCATTCATGACTAAATCCTTGCTTAGTATGAACTGAAGATTTTTACCCAGAGGGCAAAGCAACTTCATTCTGACAAAGGGACAAGTCTCAGCTTCCCACCTGTAGCTCATTCATGGTTCGATCTGAAGCTCGCTTGAGGTTTTCGAGGTACATCTGGTGCAAATTGTAGTCTTTGAGACTGCATACCACCTGGAACAAATAATAGAGTTATATATCGCAATCCAGCGCAACAAAATCAGCTGGCAACAAGCAACGTTATTTTCCATACAGCCTTTTGGTTTCTGCTTGAAGGTGCTATTCATTGCCAACCACATCCAATAATGTCAGTCATATCTTTTCATGGGGCCCTGAATTCCAGGTAGTGCCACTGGCTGCGACCACCTTCCCTGTCTCAATAACACACCAGCCAGAACACTTTCTAAATGGTCCTACATATCAAATCAAGACCCCATGAAACACAATTTCATGGTTATTTATTTATTTGTTTTAAATATTTACGTCACGCTCTTACCTCACCGTCTCCTGTAATGAAGTTTTCCTTCTGTAACTTGCTGTGTATGTCCTTCCGCTGGAAGTACTTGCGGGTGTGTGTGTCGTGGAGCATGTTGTACGTTGTCTGCATCCCGTAGATGTTTGGATCATTGAGGATGAACTCATTGGTTTTAAAATAGACCTGAGGGAAGTAAAATTTTCATTCATTCATTTATAGTTTCTGTTGATTGCTTTTTCTTGGTCTAATGCTGTTGTTTTAATGAACATTGAAATCTCTGTACTATTGTCAGTTGCACAAAAATTGTAGTAGCTGTATAGAAAATGTTGCCTGCCCCCAGAAACTCAAATGACATTGGAATGGTTTAAAAAAAAAAACAGAGATGAAGGGAAAATCAAAACAAAGCATATGATTTTATAAAGTAGTGGTGTCTAAAAATGATGCAGACATTTATTAATTTCCTCACCAAAGTCAATTCATTTTCTCATTTATTTTACGGGGAAAGTCTTGTTGAGATCGGCCTCTCTTCTATCAGGAAGTCCTGGACAAGAGGCAGCATCAAGATAGTTTCCTGAGTAAAATTTTGAGATTTAAATGGGCTACAAAAAAAAAAAAAATATCAACAAAAAACAGCTTGGATTGGCAACTTCTGATGGACTGACCGCGGTACCTCACTTCAGTAATAACCTATGAAAGTTGTTGGATGGTGTTTTGATTCAACTAATAGGATACTACATGTATCATGTGTGCATATACTCGTATCAGGACTGTGAACCTCCAGAGGTCGAAGCCAATACTTTCCAGTTTGTGATAGACTACCGCTTACCGACTGGCCCAATCTGGCTCTGAAGAAATTCGTAGGCTTTACTCGGCTCATCTCGCGTCTTTCTGTAGCTTTTTTGTTTGTTATTCTGTCGGTATGTGTCTGACAATTCCAGATTTTCGCATGGAATTGTCACAGTAACTAGCGCCCACGTCACAGGGGTCTTCTGGTAGATTGTAAAACCGCAGAATGAAGAAAGTGCCCGTGTTCCTTTCAACCGCTGATCAATTACAACAGAAAATCGATTATTCATAAACACAATGTAAAGCATTTGGACGTTTTCTGGTATTAAAATGAGCTCTTTAACAGTTTATGGATAAACTGTGTGTTCATTGTACCACATATAACGGTAGAAGAAAACCACTCAATACTGCCGACAAGTTAGCGTCTTGGTAAAATGACGTAGGCAAAATTACATCAATTCTAAAAGTATTATGAAACTTCGACAACCAAAGATGAAATAACTTATTTTATAATAAAAGCTAAACGTATAACAAAGGCTATACATAGATAGCAATTACAGTCCATCAATACATCAAGGAGGCTTGCTAGTAGACAGCAAAATAATTATTAATTCAACGCAAACACAGTTATTGTTTAAAGCTTGTGTATTCCAACAAACGTTCACAAATTGTTTAAATATTTATTTATTTATTTATTTATTTTATCTCTGGTTATATCTAAACATATTTCCGTCTTACAGTCATAGACCTCATATTCTCTAATATTATTCACATATTATTCACCAATAACACATCTAGACTACATAATGATTTCCCCATATTTTTCATATTTATTGTGTGGTAATAATAATAAAAAAACAATTTACAATTCTTCATTCGCCAAATGGGTCAACCTGACAAATTAATCCTCCAACATGACAGGACACCTCTTTTCATTGTAATATTGTTTGATCTTGACCCAAATTATTTGTCCTTAAGAGTCAACGAACTATGCATGTCAATAACACAGGAGAGTAATGCAAAAACATTATTTATTAAGAATATATTTTAAAGAACTAAAAATAAATGTATAAAATAAGTAAATCTGAAGCTTGTTTCCTTTAATTAATAAGAGGAACATCATTCATTAAATCATTCAACCTGTTGAAGTCCACTCGTGGGAGTTCTTGTCTTCTCATTGCATGGGATTTCTTTAATCGTATGAGTTTTCTCTGTTTGCCAAGCCCCTCTCTCTCGACGTAGCCATTTTGTTACCTAGGGTACAGTACTTTACCAAAGAGCAGGGAATCCCTTTCTGCACCAATAAGAGAAGCTCAAAGACTGTTCGGAAACCTGCGGAGCAACCCAACAGACAGCAGCACAAAGAGTCATTAGAGTTGACTTGATTTAATGGAAAAGCTCTTCTATAACCACAGAGTATAGCTAGCCTTTTCGGTGTAGTTAATGTGTGGGGATCTGATGTGATGACATCAGAGAGAAGAAGAAGCGTTTAACCGGCGTTCAGAGAAACACAGAGAGCGTTTTTTTTTTTTTTTTATGTGCAGTGGCTTCAACCACAGGGTGGGAAACAGGTGAAGCAGAGAAGGAGAAGTGGAACTGGGATATTTCTGTCTAAAGAGAATTTTGGTGCCTGACAGAAAGAAACTGGTATGAACTTCAGAGAGAAATACAGCCCGCTTTGTTTAACCCTGATAAAGTATCAGCGCTGCAGAGGACAATTTCCTGGAGCCACCACCTTCCATGTCAAGGGTCGCCAACCGTTGTTCCTTTTTTTTATTTAACTCCAGATTTCCTTGAGTCTAAATTTGTTGTTGATTTTAAGATAAAACAAACCCCAGGATGTCCTGTAGCTCTCCAGGCCCAGGGTAGGCTACTGCTGGTGCATGTTATTCAGACATTAGGGAACATCAAAGGTCAGTTTGATCACAGCATGTCAAATTATAGTTTAAAACGAGCCCTTTTTTACTTGGTATAAACCTTTTGCATAATTATATGTGATGTATGAAAGGCCTAGCACTTGAGCATTCAGAGTGTATGTGGGTGCACATGGTAACAGAAGGTGCTCTGGGTAATGTAGTGTTTGCTATTGATAAAACCTGTTTGGCACAGAGCACAAAGACTTTGAATTTTATGCCCTGGGGACACTGGCAGCGAAGCAGGGTATTTCCCCAGAGGGTTATTTCCTCATGCCAGCAAGAAAAGGAATAGAACAACCCATTTTGCTTGTGTGCCCAGTTTGTGTCATCCAAACACACAAGTAGAGGCAGTAGTGTAGAGTGATGTTTGAGTAGCTGATGTTTTACTTTGGGCACCGCTGTTAGAACCTTGAACAAGGTATCCAACCCAAATTTCTGTGCAATTTGACAATAGTGTGTAGATGTAGAGTTACAACTGTGTTTTTAAGGGGTGATCTTAGCGAGAGGATCAGGAACACAAGCTGGAGCAATGGTACCAAACTCATTTCCATGGATTACTCTTGTCTCCATAATTTCATTGCTTTTCAAGCCTTGTTCCATGTCAAAATATGGCTGTATAACCAAAATTCTACTGTTTCTATTCAATATAAAGTTCTGCTGTCAGAAAAAAAAAAGACTGGGGTCTGGGGTCAAGGGTAACAAAGCCTGTGGAATTTTGAATGCAAGTAAATACTTTAGCAGTAGAAAATTATTATTACAATTACAGAAACTTACAATAATGTGGCATAGTCATTTAGATCGGGCAAGAAATAAACTACAAAAGGTTTATGTTTTATATTCAAACAGAGTCACTTTATTTTATAATTTAGTTTATATAATTATTTACCGAGGGTCATTTTTATTTAACCCATGCTGTGACTCTGGTCTTGACCTGGCTGCAAATCCTGCCCCCTGGTGTTTGAGAGGGAAAGTACATCAGACCAGGTCATTTCTGTGTCATTACTCAGTGTTCCGTTTGCCAGGACAGTCACACTGGGCGCACCATGGAGGCAGGAGGACAGTTCATTATCACTCTGACCCTACTCACAGGTGAGACTTTACTCTCAGATTCCCAATGAGGAAATGTAACGAAGCTTATAGAATTTTTACCAACTCTGTCTTTAAATACTGAGAAGTTTGATAATGTGCAGATCACATATAGGGGAAGTATGTGTTACACACACTAAGGAGAGGAGCTCTTGAATAGCGCAAAGGCGGAAACAGTGCTGAATACAAAGTCCTCTGACACAAAGTATTGCATGGTATGAGAGGGAGAGTTGTTTAATCAAAGGTATGTTTTACTGATGTTCTGTGTCAGGTACAGATTAACTCCAGGTTATGTGTTGTGCTCTGAGTGTACCTGGGTGAGCAGCTGCACTTCTGCTGTGTTTAGTCAGTAAAATCAATGTTTTGATGAAGATTTCTAATCTGTAGCGTATGTCACAGGTTCAAACCAAGCAGCTGGCTGAGAAATATAACACAAATATAACACAATATATCACAAATATAACACAGCAGCTGGCTGAGAAATATAACACAAATATAACACAATATATCACAAATATAACACAGCAGCTGGCTGAGAAATATAACACAAATATAACACAATATATCACAAATATAACACAGCAGCTGGCTGAGAAATATAACACAAATATAACACAATATATCACAAATATAACACAGCAGCTGGCTGAGAAATATAACACAAATATAACACAATATATCACAAATATAACACAGCAACTGGCTGAGAAATATAACACAAATATAACACAATATATCACAAATATAACACAGCAGCTGGCTGAGAAATATAACACAAATATAACACAATATATCACAAATATAACACAGCAACTGGCTGAGAAATATAACACAAATATAACACAATATATCACAAATATAACACAGCAGCTGGCTGAGAAATATAACACAAATATAACACAATATCTCACAAATATAACACAGCAGCTGGCTGAGAAATATAACACAAATATAACACAATATCTCACAAATATAACACAGCAGCTGGCTGAGAAATATAACACAAATATAACACAATATCTCACAAATATAACACAGCAGCTGGCTGGGAAATATAACACAAATATAACACAATATCTCACAAATATAACACAGCAGCTGGCTGGGAAATATAACACAAATATAACACAATATATCACAAATATAACACAGCAGCTGGCTGAGGGATATGTTAATGCTCTATAAAAATCTCAAAAATAAAAAAAAGTTGAAATGAGAGTGCAATTTTTTGTGACTATTTCAAAAATGCCACCTATCTTTCCTACCTTGTTTACTGCCATCCCGTGATGTAAACCAGTTGTTAGGAAATACCCAGAATTCCATTTTTATTAAAATGTTATGTTATAGAATGTAAAGATGTAAATGATTATATAGTAATTAAAATTTGTGAAACGTATCTCTTTAGGGCTCTGTTCTGGTCAGAATGTCCTACCACCAGGACCTGTGAATGGAGCAGTAGGAGGGAGTGTGATGATCAACACAAACATCGGTTCAGCGGGACCGTTCCTAGCAATATCCTGGAATTTTAATGGTGGCTCTGGATCTGTAACTGTAGCTACTGTTAACCTTGGTGGTACCACTCCAGGACCTGGGTATGAGGGCAGAGTCAGTGTGAGCAGCACCACTGGGTCTCTGGAGCTGAAACAGCTCACACTGGGAGACACTGGAACATACACTGTGAACCTGATACCAAACTCAGGTGGACAGCTGACTGGTGACACTACACTGAATGTGTACGGTGAGTATAATGTGAAATAATTACACTAATGGGCCTGTGTTGTTTCATGCATCTCAGTTGTTAAGGTGGAGGGATGGCATAAGTCACATCACATTAAGTATAAGCCATCCCATAATAACATATGACAGGTATGTGAGATAGACAGTGATCCTAATGACAGATGGAGGTGCAGTGCTGGGAGACACTGGGATACACCAGGTGAATATTGAATCAAATGCAGTTTCAACACTGACTGGGTGACACTACACTGAACATGTACTGTGCTGCCCATGTCAGATGTGTGTCACTGTCAGAAAGTTTTACTCATTTCCTCTTTGTGTATGAATTATTTACACCTGAATGTCTGAAACTGATTCACAATTGTCAGCGACTGAATAATGACATCGTGTTCAGAATTGATTAAATATGATTATTAGTACTAACTGACAATCACAAACTGTCATTGAAACACTTGGCGGAGAGATTTTTTCAGAATTTTTAGATTTTAATTAAAATAACTAAAATATTTTACCATAAAAATAAAACACAGTTAATTGTAAATTTTACATATTTAGAACAAATAAGCTTGTCCATAAGACCACTGTGTACCTTGATTATTCTGTAACAAACTGAGACATAGAGGCACTGCCTCCTTGAATCTTCTGTGGAACACCCATGGTGAAAACAGCTCTTGAAAAAAAGTGACCGTAAAATTCTGCTCACCTTAAAAGTTTTGTCATTGGTCCTGTAAAGTTTTAATATTTTAATATAATATATTATTTTAAAAAATATTATTCTGATGCAAAATTTACACTTGCTTTTCAAACAGGTTGTTCCTCTAAAATGGTATTTGCATAAACCTTTGTCTCATTAGAATATATTAATATTAAACTGCAACCATAATTTATATACATAAACCACTCCCTGTAAACAGCACCCTCTGTGTCTGTTGAAGGTCTCTCTCTCTGTAACTCTGTCCTCTCTCCTCTATCTGTAGAGGTTTACTGATGCTCAAATGAGTGAACATACAGAGGACACACACACACACACACACACACACACACACACACACACACACACACACACACACACACACACACACACACACACACACGCACACCTGCATCTCCCCATACACATTCCAGCCTTCACTATTTGTGGTAAAAAAGGGATTTTGTGTGAATAAAGGAATATCACAAATGCATCAGTAAAATTGATGTAAATATATTATTGTTTGAAGATACAGTCAGTAATGCCATTGCAGCCTGATCCATCCGGCCAAATGGCCCCTACAGTTCTCAATAAAGTCATTGGATGTTGAACAAGTTCAAATAAACTCGGTTAATGTTGTTCCCCTTTTTCTGAGTTGAGTTAGACGTGAATATTGGCAATTATATTGCGGCAGTGTCTTTGCCTATTCCCACATGCTATGTGTTGTTTATTTTTATGCCATGTGCTGTTTCTGTAACCGTAAAATAAATGTCTTCTAATCAGTTTTCACAAAGTAAATTAATGTGAAAACAAACAACTCACATTGAAGTAATCTGCCCTTCTCCTTTGATTACACTCTCACTTTACACCTGTAACTTTTATCAGTTTCTCTGTGAAAATATTTAGTAAATTGTGTGGTGTGATGAGTAATTGCCAGAGCCAGGAGATTGAGGGAACGGCTTGATGAGCAGAGTTTTCTGTCAGATAATGCACTGAGCTTGTGAGTGAGTGAGTGAGTGCTACTGGACCGAATTACGAGTCTGAGAAAAGAGTTATTCCACCTCGCTGAAACCCTTTTCAAATCACATCTGTTCCACTCACATGCTTTCATTTAACAGGAAAACACAGTGCAGTTAGTTGGCTGATTTCTACGGTGATTAAACATCCTTCATTAATGCTGTATACGGCTTCACTATCACACTCTCTGTGTGTTTTCAACCCACAGAGCCAGTCTCCAATGTGACAGTGAACGCCAATGCGACTGACTTAGTGGAGTTGAATGACACTGTCAGTCTGACATGCTCCGCCTCTGGCACCTCCCTCTCTTACCAGTGGCGTAATGGAAGCTCTGACATCACAGCTGGTGGGCGTGTCCAGCTGAGTGATGGTGGCCGCATTCTCACCATATCCAGTGTGTTGATGTCTGACAGGGGACCTCTGTACTGCACTGTGCACAATGTTGTCAGTACTGGCACCAGTCAGCCCATTCTCCTCAACATCAGCTGTGAGTCTGTCACTAATGCGTATGTCAAGCATTACTGCTACAGATGACTTTGTCCTGCTTTGCATCAATAGCTTTGCTCAGTTCAAATCTGGGACTGTTTTTGATTTAACGTTTATGCAGTACTAATCTGTTCATCATTTCTCTCAATGGGAGAATTAGTTTTTTATGGCAAACAGAAAGGGGTGGAACTCTCGTATGCCTCCATAACCTGAGTGAGTTCAACCAATCATTGAGTTTGGCTGTGAAATGCAAAAATTCTCAAATGGTTGAAGAAACTCAATGACTAAAGCTGACTAACTGGAGTTGCACCAATTAGTGGGATTGTGAAACTTAATTAAACAGACACTAGCTGTGTCTATTTTTTAATTAAAAGGACTGCATGTACCAAATCACATTTTAAAACTGTGTTATGTGTAGGGTTTGAGTTACTAAACTGATATGACACATGGTGAATTTACATTCCCAAAAGATAATGTTCTTCTCCTTTCCAAACACCAAATCAATTATTTTGATATTATTTACAGAGTTAATGTAGTATTATATTCGTGGACTTCACCATTTAAAGGCTAAACTTATAAACTGCTTCCTGATTTTAGTCATTAAACTGAATCAGAGAGCGGTGACACAACAGTTATGGAAGTGACACCCCCTATTTGTCCAGTAACTTCATAACCATGTCACATGTGTGATGAATGCAGAATCATAGTCATGGCAAGTAGGAAGCCAAAACGTATTTAACAGAACTGTGAGAGAAAAATAATCAAAAGATTAATTTGCTGGTAAGATATATTTGAGTGGGCCTTTCAAATTTTGTGCCAGTCATACTGTACTTTTATAATACAATGGTTAATAGTAACTATAATCATCAAGACAATTATACTGCTAGCTTCCAAAGGATTGTGCTCACCAGCTAACTAAGTTAGTGTATTTTCACCTAGCTACCTAAATTACTATATATATTTCTAGCAAGAAAGCATTTACAAATAACTACATAACTAAGCATAACTGTGTAGCTGTCAGAAACAAACACTCAGTTTAATATTTTAGTCTATCTGCTTTAAACTGAATTCTGTCCAAACAGAAGGGACCAGAAGCAGTAGTCATAGGCAACATAAGTGTGATGTCATAGGTAGCATAGTGATTTAGAAACTGAGGGGAGAAGCATGTTTTCAGCGATACTGTAGTGGTGACAAGCAGGTTTCAAAATAAGGGTGCTGTAAGCTGAGAAAATGATATTTTATTGGGAATGCACATTCATCATATGCTTTGAATCATGTAGCTGAATTCATTCAAATTCCAGGATCCCTTGTTCTCCCATTTTTAAAAGACAAATGCTACTTAACTGAAATGTTTCTAATCCTCCTGGGCAACCTATACCCTTAAACAAATTACACAGCTGGTTACACAGAAAAATGGATTTAAAAAGTGCCGTTTCTCAGCAAAGAAATGCAGTGTCATATGGCTAAGTCCAATATGTCAGGAACTGTCTACTAGTGGAAAACCAGGGATCCAACATTTGTCCATCATCAACATACATGTTACTGTGTGAAGACAGGAATGACCAGCTGATCCTTTTGCTCACTGCTAATCCTACATTAATGTTTTTGCCTTATGATATCCTAATGTCATATCGTCTTGTTTACAAAAGTCAAAATTATTGCTGAAATGTTTTGCTACGCTAATCTTCTCTTGCAGTGCTGCTTGCTTGAGTAATGATGATGGGGTCTATTGTTGTGAGCCAGATTTTGCCTCAGCCCTTTCTTTATGTTTTTTTCTGATTAGTTTCACTTTCCTCATGGTGAATTTAACCATTAACATGGGCAATGTGTTGTAGATGGACCAGACAACGTTGAGGTGGCTGTGGACCCTCTGAGCGAATTCTACATCCCAGGGTCCAGCGTCACCCTGTCATGCTCAGCTCAGTCCAGCCCTCCTGCACAGTTTCAATGGGCTCTTAATGGGAAGATGTTGGACAGGGAGGGTCAGGAGCTCAAGCTGGAGAATGTTCAGAGGAATCAGAGCGGCAGTTATATCTGCTGGGCTCATAACAGCATAACACTGAGGTACACGGCATCTAAACCCTCAATGATCACTGTCTTAGGTAAGTCAGAGGAACGTACACACCACTGAGGGGGTAGACAGATGCCATGGCATGTGGGACGATGTTTAAATCAAAAAGCATCACTGAGATACTGGCAACAAGAGATGCTCAAACTAAATCTGATGTAGCATCTAGACAAGCATGCATTTGTTTTTGCAAAAGGCTGCCTGTAAGCTTGCTGGTGCACTCAGGTTTCTGAGGGTGGATTTGGTGGGCCCAGAAAAGCAGAAGAACCATCACAGTCCAATAAGACTTTGATTTATTAGATGTTGTCACTCGCAGTCGGTTTAATAGCAATGAGCGTATATGAATTTGGGCAGTTTCATGCCACATTCGAGACAGAATTTGTTGGGTTGTTGGTTTCAGATTGACATTTCAGGTTCATGTTTTTTTGGCATAAGTTAATAAGTTAATAAACTAAGCAGCTTTAGGGCATGTGTTGCTACAAATCACCTGCATTTAACTATACATTTTAATTTATTTAACAAATAACTAATAACACTTAGCTGATTTGATTTGTTAGAAAAGACATTTTTAATAGCTTACAACTGTATTACCATTTTGCCACTCTTGTTTTTGAGGTGGGGTATGAAAATGACCTCTGTCCCTGTTGTATTGTATTGAAGACAACAGTCTAAGAATGACACATCTTATTAGACATAACAATAGATATGATTATTATATATCCATAGGTATACTTGTATGGAAATGAAGCAGCAAAATTTGATTGCTGTTATCTTTGGAAGCTAAGTCAAAAATGAAATTCATTAAATTACTGACAATCCTAGTGCTTTTCAGTTTCATAGTTTTGATGTCATAGTTTGGAGCCTGACAGGTGAGGCTCATTGTGACATGGTACTGGGAGCTCTGCTTGGGTATTTATTCACAGACATTGGCCACTGCTGCTGTTAGAACACCATGCGCTCCTGGTGCATGAGAGGACACTGTTGACAAACCATTTAAGGTCAAAGGTCACAGTGATGTGAGCTGAAATGCTCACTCTCACCTCAGCCTCATCCTTAAAGGTCAGAGGTGAGAGTGAGCATTTCCTCAAGTGTTTTTGTTTCTCAAGATCCTCTTCCTGTTGTGTCCAAGAGCAACAGTCAAATTACTCTTAACTAAAATGACTAATTAGATGCACCACTTAATAGACCATGACGACTCCTGCCATCAGTCATTTCGTTGAAGGTAGAACACAGTTCACTGGCTGTTTGTTTTGATTCAGACAAGAGGTCATTCATGTAGGGAGCAGAGCAATAATTCTGTTTTTGTTTCATCAAATAAATCCATACTCAAATGCTATTTCTAATAATTTCTATTTCCAGTAATTACTGCATTGGCACTGGGAGAATTCAGTTTTGGACTGCTGAGTGACCCAGACCCAAAGAAAATTAATAACAGAAATTCAGACTTTTTTTGTATTCATTATAACCATAGTTCTTACTCAGCATGCAGTATTCCAGTGTTTGTGTAACCCTGTCCTCTCTCCTCTGTCTGTAGAGAGGATCTCTGGTGCTCACATCACTGGCCCCTCAGAACCACTGATAGCAGGTAACAGCTCTGCCAACCTGAGCTGTCAGGCAGCTGCTGGCACCAGCATCTCTAGGAAGTGGCTGAAGGGTGATCAACCTCTGTCTCCTAGCAACAGAATCACCTTCTCTGATGACAAGAGCTCTGTGTCCATTAGCCCTGTAGAGAGCTCTGATAATGGAGAATACCAGTGCAGGCTCTCCAACCCTGTGAGCACAGACACTGCCAGCTACACCCTGACTGTCAACTGTGAGTAAAGGACTATGTGGACTGGGTTATCCAATCACTCCGACTCAGCTGTGTTTTCTTGATGTTAGTAACATAAATTAAAAATTGATTAAACTGATACTTTTACAGTTGATCTAATTGCCTCATAACTTTTCAGTTTCATAACTAATGGAGAAAGTAATTTGTCATTATCATAACTGTAGGCCTATTAATACAGCCAATAAATATGTGTCTGGATAAAGATTTTTGCAAGTGAATTTACACAGCAAAGAAGAAAGTTAGAATATTCAGTGTTAGAATATAAAAGTGAAAATTACATCTATTTCTTCCTGTCCTTATTATACTTAAATCTATTTTTACTTTTATATGTTATGCAGCAATCTATTTTTGTGTGAATACTGATCAACTATATTAACTATATTTTTTATTCAGATTGTTTCTCGTGTGTTGTGTCATGACCAATGTCATGACCAATGGACTACAGATGGAAATTAGGTGTAGCTAACTCTGACATGAATGAATGAATGAATGAAATAAGAATTATAGATGACACATTCTAAACTCATCTCATGACAAATTTAAGTAGCTGGGTTAAGTAGCTGGGTAAATATAATGCATGTACCCAACAAATTGCAATTCATTGAAAAGTCCAATGTTTATTCAGCCAATCAATTCCATCGTCAGAAATCATGCTTTCTAGACACTGTATTGGAGCATCTTGAGTGCAGGCTAACTCTACAGTCACCAGTCTCAGGTTTGTCTTACCTTTACAAGAACAGGGGTGGACCATGTCCCCAGCCCAAGTTCACACAGCTGTTATGGCTGTGATTGGTCACCAGCTGTCTCTGCTTTGTTCACATCACACCCACTTCTGACAGACCCCTGTAACCCTGCAGAGAGCTCTGCTCTGATTTTCTGTGCTCTGATTGGCTTTGCTCTGATTGGCTGTGCTCTGATTGGCTTTGCTCTGATTGGCTGTGCTCTGCGTTACAGATGGACCAGAGGATGTTCTCATTAAAGGAGTCACTGAGGTGGAAGTGGGTCAAACGGTGGTGCTGTTCTGCTCTGCAAAATCAGAACCTTCTGCCACATTCACATGGACAGTGAATGGGACAGAGACCAGCATTATGACAGCTCAGTACATTAAAGACAACGCCACCTATGATGACAGTGGGAATTACACCTGTGTGGCTGAGAATGCAGTGACTGGATTAAGCAGATCCTCTGCTGTCCATGTGTTGACTGTCGGAAGGGAAGGTGAGTTTTTGTGGAAAAAATGTTTTTTAATGTTGACGCAACCTAAGAGTAGCTGTTTAGGGTGTAATTGAAACTTCGTTTGTACACTGAAAATTGCCTTGCTTATCTACATATGAAATCACTTGCATATACATGTGAAAAATCTCTCACTCTTATGTATGAGGATTTTCTCCTGTTTCACATGCATATGAGTGAGTGCTTCATATGCATGTGTGTGAATGATCAGAAGTGTTTCACATGTGTATATATGAGTGTTTCACATGTGAATATATGAGTGTTTCACATGTGTATATATGAGTGTTTGATATGTGTGTGTGAGTGCCTCAGATGTGTATATATGAGTGTTTCATATGTGTGTGTGAGTGCCTCAGATGTGAATATATGAGTGTTTCATATGTGTATATATGAGTGTTTCACATGTGTATATATGAGTGTTTCACATGTGAATACATGAGTGTTTCATATGTGTATATATGAGTGTTTCATATGTGTGTGTGAGTGCCTCAGATGTGTATATATGAGTGTTTCATATGTGAATATATGAGTGTTTCACATGTGAATATATGAGTGTTTCATATGTGTATATATGAGTGTTTCATATGTGTGTGTGAGTGCCTCAGATGTGTATATATGAGTGTTTCATATGTGTGTGTGAGTGCCTCAGATGTGTATATATGAGTGTTTCATATGTGTGTGTGAGTGCCTCAGATGTGTATATATGAGTGTTTCATATGTGAATATATGAGTGTTTCACATGTGAATATATGAGTGTTTCATATGTGTATATATGAGTGTTTCATATGTGTGTGTGAGTGTTTCATATGTGTATATATGAGTGTTTCACATGTGAATATATGAGTGCCTCAGATGTGTATATATGAGTGTTTCATATGTGAATATATGAGTGTTTCACATGTGTATATATGAGTGTTTCATATGTGAATATATGAGTGTTTCATATGTGTATATATGAGTGTTTCATATGTGAATATATGAGTGTTTCACATGTGTATATATGAGTGTTTCATATGTGTATATATGAGTGTTTCATATTTGTGTGTGAGTGTTTCATATGTGTATATATGAGTGTTTCACATGTGTATATATGAGTGTTTCATGTGTATATATGATTGTTTCATATTTGTGTGTGAGTGTTTCATATGTGTATATATGAGTGTTTCATGTGAGTGTTTCATATGTGTATATATGAGTGTTTCACATGTGTATATATGAGTGTTTCATATTTGTG